>OY804606.1:29420548-29697730 GCA_963680895.1 Fragum sueziense | reverse complement strand
GTCAATAATGGCTTAGGAGGAGATGTCGTTTAAAGAATTTTTCTATTTTTAGCTCTGGCGGCCATCTTGTTCGATGGAGCAGAACGATTTTAGCTATTTTGGTAGAGGGCAGAGAGGGAAATATTCCTGTGAAGTTTCATGAGAATCTGACCAGGGGTTAATAGGAGGAGATGTTGTTTAACTATAAAGTTGACAACGGACGACCCACGCCAGACAATGAGCTAAAAATTGATAGTGATCACTGTGAAAGACAGGGCACTATGGCACTCACTCTGTTTGAATCTGAGACAATTTTTTTTTTAATGTAAGCAAAATGAAAATTGCACTCATCAATTAACCCTTTCCCACTCAAGCCCTTGTTTTTACGGGTTTATAGCAGACAGCTTTTGAAAATATTGTGGGAAAAGGAGAAATTCCACAGAATGTGCAATTTCTCCTTGACTCATAGGGTTTTCTACCTCGTCAGAAAACCAGAAGCAATTTTTAACAATCCTTCAATTTGGAAAAGTTCATTTTGCCTGAGTGGGTTTCCTCAGCTGTCGAAGTACAAACATTGTAGATCTCCATATGAGTATCATTTATTGAAAACTTCCAAGTACAACACTTGTTATCCTTCTTTTCTGAGTGAAATCGAAGTTATTTGACAGAACCCAAAAATCAAAGGTTCGAACTAAATTAGGGCCGAAAAGAATGAGTTTATTTTGCGGATCGGGATAATATATACAAAAAAATATAGCTACTAATGCACTGTCGTTTGGTTGACAAAAGGTCGATAGCATGATAACAAATGAACTGTTTGTTCAAAGAATAGAATCTCGTGAATGATATATATCTTTTATTCAAAATTAAAAGACCGGAACTTTGCGTTTGTAAAGAATGCGTTGGCAAAAGTGCCGTATATTAAACTAACTGAAATCTCGCGAGACTTGAAGCGGAAGGCGGGCTGTTCAAATAGTCAACAAATATCGCTATGTTTTGCTGAACTTTTGGAGATAACAGATGTTAGATGATATCTACAGACAAAGGATCGAAAGATGTAAACCATCATCCTAACAAAGAAAGCAAAATAAGTTTTGAGTTTATTTCTGTAAAATCCACTAGAAATAGTGATGCAATATCGATTAGAGTAACTTCCCCTATTCGCCAGTCATGAATATTAATGAGGTGACGTCGGCGGCCCAAGATGCTTCCTCGGTCCGGGGATGCGAAATTTCCCGCGATCCATCGCCATTTTCAAAAGTTAAATAAACAAAAAAATTTACGTCAAGATTATTCCTCATTTAGAGATCGATTACGCTTTATTTTTGGCTTTGTATAAACAATATGATATATAATCTAATATATGATAATATGTTATTGAATGAATCAGACCGGATAAGTGCTGAATTTGACCCCAAAAAAATCTCGGTTAAATGTCAACAAAAACCGGAAGTTGCCATTTTGTCTTGAAAGAGAAAGTAGACCAACCTACGATTTCGACCGATTTTTGTTGCAACTGGGCTAATAAAGAACTGTATAACTAAATAAATTGTTCGCATATAGTCTAGTTCTTTGTAGGCATGCAAGAGTCTCAATTTCATGATTTAACATCTTTGTACTTTATAGCTTAGTAACAGTTATTCTCATGTTTCATCCATGTTTCTTTCGTTCCATACGTAAAAATGATTAAATGGCTCTTCTTCAATTTATTTCTCATTTCCTTATGAGATCTAACTCTTTAAGTGTCTTTGACAAACTATTATAACTTACCTGTTTGTTTAATTAACTAGCATTACAGTGGCAGATCCAGAGGATTTGGGGGTGGGGGGTGTTGGGTGGGAGGGGGGCCTAGCCTGATTATTTCATCTTCATGCAGAAATTCAATCAACTTTTTTTTTTATACTAGGAAAACGAATTTCCCTAATTGTAACTTATTCGTTTTAAGATCTAGCTTTACAGTGGCGGATCCAGAGGGTGTTCGGGGGTAGGGGGGGGGGGGGTGGGGGGGGGGTAGGGGGGGGGGGGGGGGGGGGGGGGGCTGTGGTCATAGCAGAAATTCAGTCAAAAATTTTTAATACTAAGAAAACAAGCCCTGGGCCCTAATTGTAATAATAATAATGATGCAGAAGGTACTTGATATAGAACTTTTTTTTCCAAATATATATAATAAGCTTTTAGCAGTATTTTTGTGATTTTGCTTTTTTTGAGTTGGTAAAGACCTAAGCTAATTTCACATCCACCGAATGAGTGCAGGACCGCACTTTATCACAGACTGATGACGTTTTTGATTGGCTGAAGAGATTGTGCCAACCGAATCTGATATGCCCCAAGGGACATATTATGTTATCGCCACGGTCGTCCGTCTGTCTGTCTGGAATTTCTTGTGCGGCTTATGCTAACTCCTACAGTTTTACACAGATTCACTTCAAACTTACCACAATGAACCGCTATGATGTGTAGTTAAGCGACTGTGGCCTTTAAAATCTGGATATCTTTGATGGTTCTAAAATTATCATCCCTTTACTTAGAAAAAATGTGTGCGGCTTCAGGCGTATTTATGCCACGCCCAGCATTGTTCTCATTCAGACTTTCCGGTCTGAGCCTGATTAATAAGTCACAGGGGCACACTTATTCTTGACAAGAGGACCGGTTTCATATCTGATGCCTGAATGTCTACAATATTTCCGTATGGATGCGGAGAATATCTCCGCATGGATGCGGAGAACATCTCCGCATCTGTGCGAAGAACATCTCCGCATCTATGCGGAGAATATCTCCGCATCTATGCGGAGAAAATCTCCGCATCTATGCGGAGAAAATCTCCGCATCTATGCGGAGTAAATGCGGACAAAAATTCCGTATTGCATGCGGAATTGTCCGAATACTCCGATTTCCGCAAAAATTCCGCTTCCATTAAAATTCCGCATTTTAAATGCGAACTTCCGCGTCCGAATACTCCGCATTTCTTCCATGTTTAATGCGGAAATATTTTGCGGAGAAAATGCGGAATTCCGCTTTATTTGCGGAAATCTGGGCTAAGGGTATAAGCCTTCAGACGATGAACAGTTATTTTCTTTTTAAAAAAAAAGTCAGACAAGCAAAGTTCTCCAATTTTCTGATTACATCATGTAATAGACTGAAACAAAATTAGACTGTAAACTGGAAGGTCTAGTTTAAATAATCCGCCTGGAATAAATTCCACCTGGAATAAATTCCGCCTGGATTCCGGGTAGAATCCGGGTGGAATTTATTCCTGGTGGGAAAAAAAATCCGCTTGGACTTCTATTTATAGAAGCAAAATAATATTTACTTCACAATTTGTGGGTGGGGAATGGTAAAAATGCACATGAAATAAAAATGAAATTTAGTAAAAAGAACACTCACCAATGTTGCATTACTTGGTCTTGCCACTTAAAGTGAGCTCCTTAATCTCATGATAATTTTCACTTTGAATATAAGCCTTCAGACGATGAACAGTTATTTTCTTTTAAAAAAAAGTCAGACAAGCAAAATTCCCTCCAATTTTCTGATTACATCATGTAATAGACTGGAACAAAATTAGACTGTAGACTGGGAGGTTGGATTTTCAACAAGTTAATTCTTTATCTTATGAACTATAATGAGATGCAGCTGTGATATTTCACACATGGATATATTTTATTAAGACCTTTCATTTAGGATCATGACATTTGACCTTGTGACCTTGACCTTAGAATTTAACCTACATGTATGTTGCAAGAAATTTAATCTGGCCTTTATATTATACAATATTAGAGATAGAGCCATGATATTTCACTCAAAGATACATCTTGCTAAGACCTTTCATTTGGGATCATTACCTTTGACCTTATGACCTTGACCTTAAAGTTCAATCTACTCTGAAAGAACTTTGACCTATATCTCATACACTATTGGAGATAGAGACTTGATATTTCACACTTGAATACAACCTGCCAAGACCTTTCATTTAGAACCATGACCTTTGATGTTGTGACCTTGACCTTGAAGCTTGACCTACTTTACAAGAACTTTAACATGGCTTGTATCTCACACAATATTAGAGATAGAGCCTTGATATTTCACTCAAAGATATATCTTGCCAAGACCTTTCATGTTGGATCATGACCTTTGAGCTTTTGGCCTTGACCTTGAACTTTCTTTTTAAGAACTTTAACCTGACCTATATCTCATACAATATTAGAAATAGAGCCTTTATATTTAACTCAAAGATACATCTTGCCAAGACATTTAATTTGGGACTTCTACCTTTTGACCTTGACCTTGAAGGTCAGTCTGTTTTATATGAATTTTAACATAGCCTTCTGTTATCTCATACAGTATTAGAGATAGAGCCTTCATATTTCATTTCTGGATACCTCCTGCTAAGACCATAAATTTGGGCCCATGACCTTTGACCTTGGATTTTAAACTAACTGACAGAACCATTTCCTTGCTTATGTCTTATGCATGTTTAGAGAAGGAGCCTTGGTATTTTACACATGCATATGTTTAGTGCCTCAACCTTTCATTTGGAACCATGTCCTTTGACCCTGTGATGTTGTGGAAGAACCCACTGCTCTCAAATCTTAGAGTTAAAAAATTTGTAGTCCCTCAATTATCAAAGTTTAAAAATCCTGGAGGATAATTATTTGTCTTCAATTTTCATAAGTTTGAAAATTCCGCATCCATTAAATCTCTAAGTTATAAAATTTCGTCTCATGTTATTGTCAAAGTATGAAAATTCCTGTATGAAAATAAGATTCGTGGGTGGACTTTTATTTTCCAGGCGGAATATGATTACACCAGAGGCGGATTTTAATTCAGATTCCCGGTGGATTTTTTTCCAGGCGGAATATCAAATGTGACACAGGCGGACTTTATTAGAATTTTCCATGTCCGCCCGGAATTATGTCCAAAAAGCTTTAGTCCGCTTGGATTCCACCCAGAATCCGCCTGGAATCCGCCCGGAGTCCGCCAGGAATTTTCGTACAGGTAGCTTGCATTTTGGTTTCAAACTTTTTTGGGGGGGAAAAGGATTAAACTCTCATTCTATTTTAGGAAAAAAGAGTTACTATATTAGGTATCATAGTATATAGTATTTTCATAATTGTGTGAAATTCCTTTGACCATGACATTCCATAACTTTGGTTAGGTATGATTTATGATTAAACAGATCTACATTATTCATCCAAGACCCTTTGCCAGATGCAAACCAAAGCATTACACCGACGCCTGGGTGATTGGAATAGCCCCCACCCCCCTCCCCATCCCCCTCTTATTCTACATATAGATGAGCAAAAAATTAACAAATGGTACTCAAATTATTAAACTGCATTGAGTAAAGGCAACATCGAGAAAAGGAAGACAATTAATGCTTGTATTCAGCAATGTCTTCTCTTTCTGTCAAGGTTTTTCATACCTTTTTACCCATAAGGTCATCCAAACCTGTCATGCTTTTGTATAATTAGACTTTAATTTTTGCCAACATGTATGTTTGGACCATTTATTTTAATGCTTTCCCAAATGACAAGATTTTCGAGCAGTCTTAATTGATAGGAGTTGCAGACAACGAAATAAATGTTACTTTTTGTGTGGAACTTGTTAAACATAGCGTGGAAAGTGATAATAATTGATAGAAAAAAAATATCATTTTCTTTTGTCTCATTATATTATGCTTTCCAAACCCCCTTTATTGATAATGACAGTTTGTTTAGGAAAGTGTTCACAGCTAATGTATTATGTTTTACCTAACACGAGATGTATACAAGATCGGTAATTTTAAGTAAGATGAAAATAATTGATGATGATGCACTATTGCTTCGGGAAATTCGTCTTAAATCATGCGAAAAGTTTTGTCACATTCCTACAAATTTATACAATTTATAAATAACTTGCGCAATCGATCTTTTTGCCTTGTATTTGAAATATGATGTAAAAATTAAGTGCTTCTTTAACAAACAGCGGATTTTAACACTTTTCCAAACATCAAAATTTTAGGGTAGTCCAATTAGAAAGCTGCTGCAGACAACAAAATGAATGTTGATGAATATTATGTTTGAGGAAATTATTGTGACAAAAGGAGAAACTGCTGGTTATCAGCATTATCTTCTTTTGTCTCAATGTTTTCCCAAGACATTTCTATTAGGGATGTCAAAACTAGGTCTTGTTTTGGAAAGGGTTAAGCCAGTATTAATTGCTTTTGTAATAAGGAAGGGAAAAACGAAGCAAAATGGTTATTGATATTAAGAAAGGATTTAGCGGAAGAATCCTATTTACAAATTTATTCCGTATTAGGAAACGATCAGTCATTTTACTTGTCAATTATTAGAGGATTGACTTGCTTGCATCTGGCAATGTCAAGGTGACGTATTTAACTGATTACCAGATGGCAAAATTTTGGACTCTTTCAAATACAAAGATGTTACAGACGACAATTTCAAGTGAATGAAATTGTACATGATGATTTTTGGTCTTTTGGGGTAGAAAACATTGTGGGAAATAACAAGAAATATCTTCATTTTCCACAATGTTTCCCAAAGTCATTTTTCTTGGGTGTCATTCGGCGTCAATGTGTGGGAATGGGTTAATAGAAACAGGAAACAAATTATCCAAGTTGTCCAGCAACAAAGAAGGTGTACTGTGCCTTTTGATTTCATTTTGAATGGTTTGATCCAAGTCAATTTAGGCACAAAATAGTATGGAAAATATTGTTGCAAAGGGAGTAAATGCTTTTTATCAGCTTATTCTGTTCTTGCAATGTTTTTCCCAAGCCTGTTCTGTTGCTTACTAATATTGAAGTTAAGTTGGGTATATTTTTGGAGGAATGCTTCAAAAACAATGACAAAAAGAAAGAATGCTGTTAATATAGGTCTTGATAAATGACCTGGCAGAGCATCTCTAGCCGTTTGGCTAGTGATGCTCTGCCAGGTTATCTATTAAGACCTATAACAAGCATTTCTCATAATGCCCATCGTAACTTTGTCCCTTTGCTTTTAGAGCCATCTAAAATATAGTTGTCTCTGTAAGTGTTCAACATATAAATGACATGATTCAATTTGAATGGAAAACTTGCTTTGTTTACTTCCTTTTCCTGACTTCAAAAGCAAATTATGACACATAATGGCATTGTTAACCTTTCTTAAACAACAACTTATTAGGCTGTCCTAATTCTAATGAGTTGATTATTGTGATGGGCTGCTTGTTACTAGTTTTTGACCCTTGAAATTTCAGCTTAGAATCTTACATAATGTTTAACCCTTTCCCAAACAAGACCGTGTTTTGACGTCCCCAATAGACAATTCTTGAGAAAACATTGATACAAAAGAAGAAACTGCTGATAACCAGCAGTTTCTCCTTTTGTCTCAATATTTTCCCTGCTATATTATACACACATTCTCTCTATACCAACATCTATTTTATCGTCTGCAGCAGCTTTCAAATTGGATGATCCCAAAATTTTGTCGTTTGGGAAAGGGTTAAGACAAAAAGAACTTTCATAATTTCAAAGAACAGTATTTGTGACTTAGGAATTAACCTTAAAAAGATAATTAGTTCTCTTTATCCAACAAAAATTGATTAACTTTCGTTTCCGTCAATGTTTTCTTAGCTTTGTACTTTCTGTTGGCAGTCATATGAACTTGACATACTGGTTAGAAAAGTGTCTGGATAAAGAATAAATGATTAATTAGGGTTGCATAATTTATGGAATAATATAAATGATATTAATCTTTTCCCACACAACAAACTCTTAGGGTGGTCCAAACTCAAAGCTGCAGCAGATGCCAGAAGCAGATATAGTAAAACCCTAGTATTAATGGTATACAATTCTTTGAGGAAAAAAGGATAAAATGGTTTTCTTCTTGCCACCAAAAGGTTTTCAATTTGATTTTCCTAAAGGAACATCAAATCTGAGGCTTTTTTGGGAAAGGTTAGATAAAAAATGATATAAGTGCATAGCTTACTGTTTGCAGTACAGTAGTTTTGCATTAATTGCTGAATTTGATCTTTTGGTCAATGCATCAGTCTGATATTGGACCTCACATGTAGAATATGATAATTGATCCTTTCCCAAATGACAAAAATTGTAATGTTCCATTGTAATAGGTGCTGCAGATTTGTGTATATAAGTGGTACATTATTGTTGTATGCAAAGAATTGCAGGAATTCTGATATGTGGTACATTATTTTCTTATTATGCCCCCTTTCGAAGAAAATGGGGGTATATTGTTTTGCAAGTGTCGGTCGGTCGGTCGGTCGGTCGGAAGGTCGGTCGGTCGGTCGGTCGGTCGGTCGGTCGGTCTGTCCGTAGACCAAATCTTGTCCGGAGCATAACTCAAAAAGTATTTAAGGTAGAATCATGAAACTTCACAGGTGGATAGATCTCATTATGGAGAGGTGCAGTGCACAAGAACCGTAACTCTGCCGATCAAATTTTTTGAGTTATTGCCCTTTGTTGATTTTATAACTTGATTCTTGTCCGGAGCATAACTCAAAAAGTATGTAAGGTAGAATCATGAAACTTTATAGGTGGATAGATCTCATTATGGAGAGGTGCAGTGCACAAGAACTGTAACTCTGCCGATCAAATATTTTGAGTTATTGCCCTTTGTTGATTTTATAACTTGATTCTTGTCCGGAGCATAACTCAAATAGTATGTAAGGTAGAATCATGAAACTTCACAGGTGGATAGATCTCATTATGGAGAGGTGCAGTGCACAAGAACTGTAACTCTGCCGATCAAATTTTTTGAGTTATTGCCCTTTGTTGATTTTATAACTTGATTCTTGTCCGGAGCATAACTCAAAAAGTGTGTAAGGTAGAATCATGAAACTTTACAGGTGGATAGATCTCATTATGGAGAGGTGCAGTGCACAAGAACCGTAACTCTGTCGATCAAATTTTTTGAGTTATTGCCCTTTGTTTATTTTCAAACTTGATTCTTGTCCGGAGCATAACTCGAAAAGTATTAAAGGTAGAATCATGAAACTTCACAGGTGGATAGCTCTCATTATGGAGAAGTGCAGTGCACAAGAACTGTAACTCTGCTGATCAAATCTTTTGAGTTATTGCCCTTTGTTGATTTTCAAACTTGATTATTGTCCGGAGCATAACTCAAAAACTATGATAGGTAAAATCATGAAACTTTACAGGTGGATAGATCTCATTATGGAGAGGTGCAGTGTACAAGAACCGTAACTCTGCTGATCATATTTTTAGAGTTATTGCCCTTTGTTGATTTTCAAACTTGATTATTGTCCGGAGCATAACTCAAAAAGTATGTAAGGTAGAATCATGAAACTTTACAGGTGGATAGATCTCATTATGGAGAGGTGCAGTGCACAAGAACCGTAACTCAGCTGATCAAATTTAGTGAGTTATTGCCCTTTGTTGATTTTATACCTTAATTCTTGTCCGGAGCACAACTCAAAAAATATGTAAGGTAGAATCATGAAACTTCACAGGTGGATAGATTTCATTATGAAGAGGTGCATTGCACAAGAACTGTAATTCTGCCAATCAAATTTTTGGAGTTATTGCCCTTTGTTGATTTTTATGCTAAATTCTTAACCTTGCCTATATCCCATGTCCTTTTACACATACAGCCTTGATATCTCACACATATATACCTCCTATCAACATCGTTCACATTTAACCATGACCTTGGACCTTGTGACCTTGACCTTGGAGTTTGACCTACTTTAAAAAAAGATAAACCCAGCATATATCTCATGACCTTTTACAAATACAGCCTTGATATTTCACACATGGACACATCTTACCAAGACCATTCACAATTGACCATGACCTTGGACTTTGTGACCTTGACCTTGGAGTTTGACCTACTTTTAAAAAACTTTAACCTGGCCGATGTATCATGTCCATTTACACATACAGCCTTGATATTTGACACATGGAAACCTTCGACCTAGACCTATCACATACGACTATGACCTTGGACCATGTGGCCTTGACCCTGGAGTTTGACGTACTTTTAAAAAAATTAAACTGGGCCTATATCTTATGTGCTGTTACACATACAGCCTTGGTATATCACACATGGACACATCTTACCAAGACCTTTCACATTTGACCATGACCTTGGACCTTGTGACCTTGACCTTGGACTTTGACCTACTTTAAAAAAACTTTAACCTAGCGGATATATCATGTCCTTTTACACATACAGCCTTGATATTTGACACATTGACACCTACGACCAAGACCTTTCACATTTGACCATGACCTTGGACCTTGTGACCTTGACCTTGGTGTTAGACCTACTTTAATAATACATTAACCTGGCCTATATTTCATGTCATTTTACATATACAGCCTTGATATTTCACAAATGGTCACTTCCAACCAAGATATTTCATTTTTGACCATGACCTTGGACCTTGACCTTGGATTTTGACCTACTTTTAAAAAACTTAAACTAGGCCTATATCTCATGTCCTGTTACCTATACAGTCTCAATATTTTACACATGGACACCTCCTACCAAGACCTTTCACATTTGACCATGACCTTGGCCTGTGTGACCTTGACCTTTGATTTTTACATTCTTTTAGAAATATTTAACCTAGCCTTTATCTTATGTCCTATTACACCTACAGCCTTGATATTTCACACATAGACACCTCCTGCCAAGACCTTTCACATTTGACCATGACCTTGAATATTGCAACCTTGACCTTGGAGTTTGACCTACATTTAAAAAGAGTGAAACCAGGCATATATATCATGTCCTTTTACACCTACAGCCTTGATTTTTCACACATGGACACCTCCAACCAAGACCTTTCACATTTGACCATGACCTTGACCTTGGCATTTGGCCTACTTTTAAAAACTTTAACCTGGCCTATGTTTCATTTTACCTTTACATATACAGCTTTGATATTTCACACATAGACACCTCCTACCAAGACCTTTTATTTTTGACCATGACCTTGGACCTTGTTAACTTGACCTTGGACTTTGACCTACATCAAATGTAGGCCCTTGAGGGGGCATATATGTTTTTACAAACATCTCTTGTTTTCTCTATGCTTTCCAAAGCTGCTTTGATTATACCCATGTAAGATAGGGCCTTTTTTGGAAGGCTTAACAATTTTTTATAGGGTCAAGTAAACAGAGACAAGATGGTTACATTCTAAATAAAATTGTTATGTCAACACCAAGCCCTATATAATGGGTGCTCATTCTTATAAATACCCACAACATAACAATTTGGAGAGCTATACTGGCTGATTTATCACTATGAAACATGGAAGTATGAAATATGGAAGTAAAAGGCTCTTGAATTTGTTTATCAAAGCATTGATGACATGGTTAACATGACCAGATTGTCTTATTGATGTCCATTTGATGACCTATTTAGTACAATAAACAGAATTATGATGGAAATATTGTACCAGGGCATCACAAAACGGACCTAATTGAGGCACTCGGACACTGAATGAAAGTCTACTATTTACATACTGAGTTACTAGAAATCAAAAGGGAAATATTGAGTAAAAGTCTGGATTGAACTATGTTAGGCATGTAATGAAAGAGGCCGCGGCCATTATAAGCACAGTTGGTGGCACATCGATTCGAACTCTCACTTGAGAGGTCCCTAGTTTGATTCCCAGTCTTTGCAAGAGACCCTGTTTTGTTATAATATGATGCATATTGCAGGGACATTAATTTACCCAATTGATTTCTGTATGCAGATTTGACCCCAGGCTTCGTTGCTATATTAGAAATAATGTTATCAGTAATGTTATTGACTGGTAATTGACTGACCTTTCTCCGATTCCATATGGAAAATAATGCTTCCATAACTGTATTGTTTGATTATGATAGCCTATTAGCACACATTGATGCCTTTTGACGCCCGAGATGAAAGGGTTTTGGAAAGCATTGTGTAAAATGAAGAAATTGCTTGTGACAAGCAATTTCTTCATTTTCTACAATGTTTTCTACGCCGACATGCAAAGATTTCTTAAGTTTGACCAACTTGATATTGGTCATCTGCAACACCTTTCAAATATGAACAGTCCATATTTGGCCATATGGTAATGGGTTGATAAATATTGTCATGACATGCAAGAAAGTGAAAAGCAGATTTTAAGCCTCATTGTTAAGATGTCATTTAATCTTGTAATATGAGGCTCAGACAGACTGTTTTGTGCAATATCATAAAATTCAACTGCAAACCCAGGCTTTGACACTTTCCCATAAGAAAAAGATTCAGTCTATTATTCCATATTTGAAATCCACTGCAGACGACAAGAGGGTTGATGATTGTGTACAATTATAGCAAAGAGATAATGATAAAAAAGAAGTAAATACTCAATGATATAAATCAATCATTTTCTTCTTTCACACAATTTTGAAATTAAGCCTATTAGATCTACCACACAATGACTTTTTTTGATTCCCTGCAAGATAATGACTTTATAAAATGTTGTGGAAAATAAAGAAATTGCTTGTGACAAGCAATTTCTTTATTAACCACAATATCTTCTACCCAAAAAGACCTAATAACGTAAAATCCATTCACTTGAAATTGTCGCCTGCAACATCTTTGAATTTAGACCAGTGTAAAATTTTGCCGTTTGGTATTAGTTTAAAGTGCAATAAAAGCGTATGTGTGGGGGAAGAGTGTGGGGGATATTTGGTGTGGGTTAGATTGGTGAGTGGCATGGCATGATCACATCTAGTGATATATAGCTCCTAAGTTTTGTCTCCTTATGGATTGTTTTGTTGCTTTATTGGCTTCCTCCATGAAATAAACTTGCTATCTTTGCAGCTATGTTTATTTGGATAGTTACAAAATAAATACCTTAAATAAATCAGAATGACAAGCAATATTGTTAGTAGCAGCTTGATTTTTATGGCACCAAATTGTCAAGGGCAGCTGTTGCTTACAAATAAGTTTGGATCTGTGAAAAGGGTCTGTTGCATTTGATACCAACATCAATCTAGATTAGACTGTGCCTATGCAATGCAAAGTCTGATCAAGATCCATGCTGTTCTCTTGTAGCTTCTTCGTAATCCTTGCCTCATCACAGCATGCATTTACCCTTTCCCAAGCAAGACCTTTTTTGCCCTTAAAAATCTTCGGAAAACATCGAGGCAAAATAAGAAATGCTGATTATCAGCATTTTCTTCTTTTATCTCGATGTTTAACTGTGCTATATATAATAATATTACATGTATAAGGAAATCCTATCCCTGACAATGCCCATCTTGCCATCTATCACAGCTTTCAGACCAGAGCAATATAGAATTTTGAGTTTTGGAAAGGATGAAGTCATATTGCAGTTAATTTGGACCCATGCACGGCCTCCTCAAATGCTTCAAGGGGCTTTTATTGCCATTGATTTGTCAAAAATTATGAAAAAAACATGGTAATAAATCATGTTCGTAGTTATTGATTAAGAGCAAAATACAGATATGAGGTGTATAAAATAAGAAAGCTGTTAACATTGGGGCTCTCAGCGATCATAAAATGTACATTACCCAAACCCATAAAACTGCATGCTTGAAAGAAAGATATTGACTCCAGAAATTGCTAGTCATCGTTAAAGCAGATAAAGAATATTTGTTGATAAATAAAATCTCCCCCCCCCCATGTTCTTCAGGACTTCATTGCATGCAATACTTTTGAAAGGACACATATTTGCTGGTGGTGAACTCGGCCAAAGCGAGGGACGTTTTTTCGCGAACAATGTATTCCGTCGGTGTTGTTATAAAATATAGTAACTACGGCTTTATCAAAGTAGTTACGAGATTTTATAACAACACCGACGGTTTGTCAATACAAAACGGTACACACAGGCTGTTTTCAGAACAAGTTCATTGTCATTAGAAAAAAACCTATAAATTCACATTTAATCGCGAAATATCTGTACCTTGTTGTAGCAAAAAACGTCCCTTGCGTTGGCCGAGTTCACCACCAGTGATATTACCTTTACTTTATTTCTTTGAAATGGAGACTAGAAAGTTGAAACACAGAAATTATTGAGACAAGAGGAGAAAATGCTGGTCATCAGAATTTACTTTTTTAGTCCCAATATTTTTACCAAATTATTTAAATTAGGAAATTTAAAACTAGTTCTTGTTTGGGGGAAGGGATAACTCAAAGAATTATCAATGAAGATGATATGAGTAAACTAAATGTGGCGAAAAAAAAATTGATAGCAAAATTTAACCCTTTCCCAAACAAGACCTGGTTTTGACGTCCCTAATAGAAAAGGTTTGGGAAAACATTGAGACAAAAGAAGAAACTGCTGATAACCAGCAGTTTCTCCTTTTGTCTCAATATTTTCCGTGAAATAGTTTACGCCAATCTAATCATTATCAACATTTATTTCAACGTTTGTGGTAGCTTTCAAATTGAACCACCCTATGATTGTGTGGTTTGGGAAAGGGTTAATGTAGGATCAATTTGTCCCCAAATTACAAAAGAATGTATAGAATGCTTTTCAGTCAGAATGCATCAACATTTTCACTGGTGAGTGAATTTACGAGACCAATTAAATTGAAATTGTTGTCTGGTGAGAGTATTATCATATTTAGTTAACCCTTTCCCAAACAAGACCTGGTTTTGATGTCCCTAATAGAAATTGCTTGGGAAAACATTGAGGCAAAAGAAGAAAATGCTGATAATCAGCATTTTCTCCTTTTGCCTCCATATTTTCTGCGCTATAATGTATGCAAAATCCATCTTTATCAACACCTATTTTATCAATCACAGAAGTTTCAACAGGGGAATTTCTCTGAACAGGGCCAATTTTTGCCATTTTGGAAAGGTTTAAAATGAAATGAAAGTGAACTTAGACTCTATGATTCACCTAAACTCTCATGATTTTGAAGTTTTCCTAGTCTTTTTCATCTCTGAACGAGAGAAGGCTAGAAAACATTAAGGGGAAAGAAGGAAATGCTGATGATCAGCATTTTCTTCTTTTATCCTAAATATTTTCTGTGCAATAATGGACAAAAATCTGACAAATTTCACATGCATTTTCTTGTCAACAACAGCTTTCAAATTGGTAGGTTGCAGTTGTGATTTGTCCTATGATCTTTGACAATACAGGAGTTAGGTCCTCGTTTTACTAACCAACAATGGTTTGATATCATGAACCTGTGTGAGGGAGCAGCTGAAGGCTCGGTAAGGGTGTTGTGGTAGTACTGGTATGAGAAACGACAGGATTACATGGTTATGTGCTCCAGATGCCGCGATATGGCCAAAAAGTTTTACTAACCATTGTATGACCATGATCGTTTTGTGTAAACTGTTTAACAAGCCATTTGATTGCACGAGAAATCAGGCCAATAAAGTCAGTTGGCCGAAATTAGCAATTTCCGGATCTATAGATGAATGGCAATATTTTATTTTCTCCTTTTCAGGCTCTGTTTGGTCGCAGACGCCGGTTGCCACAGTGTCGGTGAACGAGGACACTATGCGAGAACCGAACGGCAACATCACGCTGAATTGTATAGGCGACAACGGAGAAATCTCGTTCTATATTAGAAATAGGTGGGTTTTAGGGTAGAAAATTACAGTTTTAGTACTATGTTAGAAATTTTATTCTTTAACCCATTACCAGAGGACAATTTCAAATAGAGGAACTTTAACACGGCCACCAATCCCTCTCATTCATTGCAAAATGCTATGAGCGAAATCTCAGAAGAGGGACTTCCTGCTATGAAGAAACGGGACCCATTTTGAGTAAGTAAACACACGTTGTTACTTTAAATCGGTTATTTTGCTAGTTATGGGTTGAATCTCAAAAATTGCGGAATGCTATTCGATGGGGTAATGAATGATGTGTTATATTGCCAAAGCCCTTTGTTCTAGCTTACAGAGTAAACTTGCAATTACTTTCGAAGTGAGTGCACACACTTATGTTTACAAACCAAACGACACATAAACGACACATAAACGACTCCTACGGCACTATCACATGCATTTTTCGAATGAGACATGTTCAGTTTACTATTTTATGGTCTCTTTTAGTATTCCGCACGTACGATTTTGAAAACCTTTGTTTAATTATGAGAAAAACAAGTATGCAATGAAGAAGAGCAGTAAGCTATGAAGAAGCGAGAGTAGCTATGAATAAGAGGGAGCAAGCTATGAAGAAGCGCGGGCTTCATAATTCTTTCTTGGCACTCACTTATACTGAATGGTTGTGCGTTTAGGAAGAATTGAAGACAGAAATTCCAATATTTTTTTTACAAATTTCCATTTGAAAAATCAAATTCTAGACGATAGAACGATATTTATTGTTATGCAGCTTAAACATGTATTTAATGCTGACCGGTAACTTACAGGCGCGTAGGACTGGAAACATTTTTAATGGGGGAGGGGGGCTAAAGCCCCTGTTCTGGCTATTGTCGGAATTTTGGAGGAACTGAATTGGATTTCTCCAAAAATTTTCAGTGCAAAATAATGACAATTCAGCATTTTAAGCAGACCTTTTTGGGGATGGGGGTATTAGCCCCTCCATGCCCCCACTTGTTACTACGGGCCTGACTTATCATCACGTGGAAATGCATTTTTTGAACATACATGAGAATTGTTACTGAAAATAGTAACAAATCGACATTATCAAAACGAGTCTCCCAAAACATGCGGAGAAAACAATGACGTCGCACGTGCATTCAATCAATATACAGCGATAAAGCGCACGTGCATTCAATATACAGTAATAAAGCGAAGTTTTAAGTGGAACAAAAATGATAAAATTGAATGAATTCGTTAATAGCCGGTAAGATGGTTATTTTATTGGATTTACGGTCAACCGTTCCCCGTTTAAAAATTTCGACTTTTGCCTCTAAGGACGACTTCCGGAGGCTGTCATGCGTGTGGGTGGGGGGGGGGGGGGAGGGGGTGGGGTCTTAGAGGAAATAACCTAATTCTGACCAACTTTCAGATTGATCGGACAAAAATGTGGCCTCTAGAGTGCATACAAGAAAAAAAAATAACCGACGGACGCATGACGGACACAACGCAATGACAAAGGCTCGACTGGCCGCTAAAAACATGTAAATAAGACCTGTTTTCATTCAAAATACATGCAATGTATCTTGCGTAGGCTTAAAATTATTAAAATGTTAGGGTTCTTATACGGTTTACCAAGTTTTGCCTAAATGGTTTACAATGACATTGGCGTCCGCATGTGCAGGCCTATGTTATTTACATAATTATATCATCATTCCAAATATAACCACATTGTATACTGAAAAGTCTTTAAGTAGGCTAATTTGGAAATTAGATTGATCTTACAATCCCAAATGTGAAATAGTATTAACAATAAATTCGTATCACTTTTCGAGCGAAAATTATAGCGAAAGGGCAACATTAAGTCAAAACCTGACGCTTTAAATATCCGAGCTCTTATTCATAGCGTATTATATCTTCTTCATATCTAGTCCCTTTTATTCATAGCTGATCTCTCTTCTTCATATCGTATTACTTTTTAGCTCACCTGAGCACGAAGTGCTCAAGGTGAGCTATTGTGGTCGCTTTTTGTCCGTCGGCGTCCGTCTGTCCGTCTGTCCGTCCGTCTGTCTGTCCGTCCGTCCGTCTGTTCACATTTTGTTGTTACCACTCTAGCACCCACAAATATTGACCAATCTTAACCAAACTTAGTCAAAACATTTATGACCATAAGTTCTCGGATGAGTTCGATTTTGAGTCAGATCGGACCAGGAAGTCTGGAGTTATGTGCCCTTGAACGTCAAAAATGGCTAGTTTTGACTTTGTTACCACTCTAACATCTACAAATATTGACCAATCTTAACCAAACTTGGTCAACATATGGATGACCATAAGTTCTTGTATGAGTTTGATTTTGAGTCAGATCGGACTAGAAAGTCCGGAGTTATGTGCCCTTGAACATCAAAAATGGCTAGTTTTGACTTTGTTACCACTCTATCATCTACAAATATTGACCGATCAAAACAAAACTTTGCAACAATGTTGGTAACTATAAGTTCTCAGACGAGTTCCATTTTGAGTCAGATCGGACCAGGAAGTCCGGAGTTATGTGCCCTTGAACGTCCAAAATGGCTAGTTTTGACTTTGTTACCACTCTAGCATCTACAAATATTGACCGATCAAAACAAAACTTTGCCACAATGTTGGTAACTATAAGTTCTCAGATGAGTTTAATTTTTTGTCAGATCGTACATGGAAATCTGGAGTTATGTGCCCTTAAACGTCAAAAATGGCTAGTTTTGACTTTGTTACCACTCTAGCATCTACAAATATTGACCGATCAAGACAAAACTTTGCCACAATGTTGGTAACCATAAGATCTTGGATGACTTCGATTTTCAGTGTGATTGAAGTAGGAAGTCTGGAGTTATGTGCCCTTGAATTTGACACAATTGCTGTTTTCGACTTTGTTTACACTGTAGTATCTACATTTATTGACTAATCAAGACAAAACTTGGCCACAATGTTGGTGGCCATAAGATCCTGGATGAGTGAAACTTTCAGCTTGATTTGACTAGAGTTATTGGCCCTTGAATTTCACAAAATTACATTTTTCGACTTTATTTTCACTCTAACAATATATTGACCAATCCAAAAAAAAAATTGGACATAATGTTGATGAGAATACTTTTATTAGAACAGAGTTATGTGCTCTTTACTGTGTTGTTTTCTTCCACTTTGTTTTCACTGTAACAGCCACAAATATTGATCATTAAAGATTATGAAAGCAGTTTTCAGCTGGATCATAATCTCACATCTTAAATTATGTGCTCTTGAACTTAATACAACATTGTGACTTTCTTTCTATATAGGTTCAGGTGAGCGATTAAGGACCATCATGGTCCTCTTGTTTAGATTTTTCTCTCTATCAGAAAATCAGTCATTGTATTTTAATGGATATATATATAAGATAAAGCATTCGAAGCTTATGGGACCTGTATACAAGGGAATTATAGTAGTATTTAACCCTTTCGTTTGCAAGCGCGCTTTAAAGCGCGGTCCAGGAACGCTTATACTGTTTAGGGGGGAATGGGCTTTTAAAGGCAATTTTTACACTATTAAAGTTATTATGACACCGGAAATATTGCGCAATATTGTTATGTTCTCGTAAAATGTGAAGAAAAACGCAGTTTTTGGGTTTGTTTGAGCTGTAACGATGGTCAGGAGGGGTCAGTATTCTGCAGAAGAGGTCCGGCGAATCACCATGTCAGTGCCGGACGAGGATGATAGCGATAACCCTGATTTTTTGGGGGTAAAAAGGTGATTTGAACATTAGAAATGTTTTGGAGACTTCGAATAGTGACTCTGATAGTGATTCCGATAACCCTTAACCGAATCCAGTCCCAAATCGTAGGGGTGGGGTGGTCGGGGGTCGTGGCAGGGGGCCTGACAGGGGGCCTGACAGGGGTCATGGGGCTAGAGGTCGAAATTTTGATGAGATGCAAATTTTCTATCAGTTACTCATCATATTGTTAAAGGAAATTGAATAACCTTTCCAATGATATATAGGTTTATGGGTATTCTGCTAGTAAAATCTATTTATTATGCATGTGTATACACAAAGTGCTTGGAAATAAGGAAAAAGTCATTTCTGGGAAATAATTCTGCAACCGAAAGGGTTAAGCCATAATTTTTCGATCAACTTTGACATGTCTTCAAAACACAGCACTGTGATCGCATGACAAAGCAGTTTGAAGCAAACACGGTGAGACCATGCCGAGGAGACATACTCCAAAAGAAGTTTAAATATACTCACCATCGAATAGCATTCCCCGATTTTTGAGAATCAGCCAAAAACTGGCAAAATCACCGATTTAAAGTAACAACGTGTGTTTACATTCACAAAATGGGTCCCGTTTCTTCATAGCCGGAAGTCCCTCTTCTGAGATTTCGCTCATAGCATTTTGCTATGAATGAGAGGGATTGGTGGCCGTGTTTAAGAAAATTTGGTCTGTGTGGAGAAATTGCAGGAAATTAAGAAGTTGCTTGCACAAGCAATTTCTTCATTTTTCACTATGTTTTCAGGGTTGCATCTAGGCTGCGGGATTGCGGGAATCCCGCGGAAATAATCAAAATCCCGCATCATTGATAATTCTGTGCGTACATGGTCCCGCACAAAATCAAACTGGCCCGCGAAAATTGGATTGGCGTGCGTGATTTTTTTTATCTTAAGTTAATTGAAGAAATGAAGATGTAGTTAATTTGATGAGAAATTATCCGAATTTACTGGTAAAAAGCATTATCGAATCTTTATTCATGCAATGAAAACGTTTTTACAACTTTGAATCTAGTGGATGATACTGGTAACCAAGGGCGACAAATTTCGATACTTGAATGGTTCCCGTCTATTGGAAATAGACTAGAAGTTCCATTAGAAACTGGGATTTTTATGCCCCCGATAGGGAGGCATCATAAATTTGACTTGTCCGTCCGTCCGTCCGTCTGTCCGTCCGTCCGTCTGTCTGTCCGTCCGTCATTCCGTCCAAAAACTTTAACATTGGCCATAACTTCCTTATTACTTAACATATTCGCTTCATACTTTACCACAACATTCCTTGGTACATTACCTTTCTGTAGGCACATACTTTGGTGACCTTGACCCCTGGATGACCTTGACCTTATGACGATCAAAGCGGTGTCGGGGGCATTGTCATCTTACAGTGACAGCTCTTGTTTTAATTTTTTTAAGTCCCCTTTCGGTAGTGTCTCAAATCAAATACATTTTTTTTTAAAAAAAAAGAAGAAAGAATGAAACTCAAGACCCTTACATAACTAACGAGAAAATCATTTAACGGCATTTTTTTCAAGATAAGAAATCGCTTGTAGTCCCAGTCTAATTTACAGACGGGGTACCAGTCTCTGATGACTAAGCGGAAAACAGACATGGCTGACTTGACCGCAAAATCACAATAACAAAATTCCCAATTCTTTGGAAAAAGATCGCGCGAGTCGAGTGACAAATCGGACAATATGAATAATGATCGGGATCCTAATGATCAAACGGACGATACAAATGTTAGTGAATTTGGTTGAAAATCCTGGAGGGAACAGCGATGAGAATGACGATTGTGATCAGATTGCGAAAAAGAAAATGCCACACATACGTGTGGAATCTTGAAAAACTAACATGCCCTGGATTTTTACCAATGATAAAAAGGAAATGTTTTGCAAATTCTGTATAGACACCGGTAAGGAGAATGCATTTATGACTGGGAATACAAATTAATGTATGTCAAGTCTATTATCATTTGAAGAGTCTGAAGTAATTCATTGTATTTTGGAAGCAGATTTGGAAAGTTTAAAAATATGGTATATGTTGAATCTTTACCGCCCCCCCCCCCCTTTTTACTCAAAATTTTGGCTTGGCCCCCCTTTTTCTGAATGTAGTGGGGGACAGCCCCCCCATTTTGAGAATTTCTAGATGCAACCCTGTGTTTTTTCTAAGTCTTTTTAAAGCCTTTTTGGTTAGATATAATTTGCTTGCTTTATACCACAGAAAATATGGGGGCAAAAGAAGAAAATTCTGATTATCAACATTTTCTTTCCTTGCCTCAATTTTTCCAAAAGCGTTTTATATTAAGGGTGTCAAAACCAAGTCTTGTATGGGAAAGAAGTTACAGTGATTGATAAGTTATTCTAAATAAATGATAAAGCATTCAAGACATTGAGACAAAAGAGAAAACACTCAAATTATTGGTTTTCAAAAACTTTCTGTTTGGGTCATTCTTCCTCTTAATCTAAGGGACATAACCCAATTTTGAATTGAACTCAAATAGTAACATAATTACCTCCCTTTAGCAAATTAATTGCAATCTTTATTTGAACAATATATTTTAGCTTTATTTAGAGACAATGTAAAAGTTGAACTTAAACCGTTCCCATATAATCACTCTTTTTATGCATCACAAGTTAAAGGTATTGGAAAACATTGTGGTAATTGAAGAATTACTTGTGACAATTTGTTTTTATAAGACTGTATCTTGTGGGGCATCAAAAAAGGACAATATGTCGTAATGGGTTATCATGGTGCGAAATCATTTGACACAACACAAGATAAATTGCAGAAAATCTTCAATAAATCTGTTGATAATAAGTGACTGATTTGAATTTGGTTTGAAGCAAAAAAAGGTGTATTTATATGATTTCAGATATGATTGATCTGTAAAGCAGCATCTGGAAAACAAAGTTATTGACGAGAGAAAATGCTGTTTGCTAAAAATGCTGCTTGCTTGTCAATAACTTTTTGATCAGGTGATGTTTGGAAAGATCTACAACATCCAGAAAATCCATTGCTTTTCTCATCTCCTCTGCTTCAAACCCTTTTCTAATCGATGATATATATATAACCAGATTTAATGATGAATATCTGCAATTGTTGATTTTTGTTGTGTCACTTGATTCCCCACCATTGCTTAACCAATTACCAAATGTCTAAATCTAAGACTGGTTTAGATTCAAACATGTTGCAGAGGACGATTTCAAGCATATGGAATTTTATATTTTTTTGGTCTTTTCGTGTAGAAAACATTGTGGGAAATGAAGAAATTGCTTGTCACAAGCAATTTCTTCATTTTCCATAATGTTTTCCAAAGCAATTATCTATAGTAAGGAATTAAAAATTTATTGTGTGGGAATGAGTTTAGGGGTTTCTGTAGTATTTACTGTATTTTTTCACGTAAATGCAGAGTCGCATGGACATTTACAAATGTTAAGGGCGATGTTCATCAGCTTTCCTTCGGTTTTTACGAGGACACCAAAGACGAACACACAAAAACGCTCATGGCGGAGAACCGTTTCAAGTACAAATATCAACCGTCGAAGGATAGCTACGTTTTCTCTGTGTTCTTAGACAGTAGGTTTATTCAATGGGATAAAATGTTAATATTTTATCATGATTGCGAACAGTGAAATCTCGTTAGATTATGTTTTAACCCATTGCTGCACAATGATGTTTTTGTGATGC
Source organism: Fragum sueziense (assembly GCA_963680895.1). Classification (NCBI taxonomy): domain Eukaryota; kingdom Metazoa; phylum Mollusca; class Bivalvia; order Cardiida; family Cardiidae; genus Fragum; species Fragum sueziense. Next base: position 29,674,789 of record OY804606.1, on the reverse strand, counting down.
TGCGTATTATAAACGATTTGGAAAACTTTGTAGAAAATGAAGGAATTGATTTCCCATTGTCAGATGGCAAAGTTGTTGCAGACATGAATTTCAAATGAATGAAATTTCACAATTTTTGGTACTTTGGGTTATATAAGATTGTGGAAAATGAAGAAATTGCATGTCACAAGCACCTTCTTTATTTTCAACAATGTTTTCCAAAGCCTTCATCTTGTCTTGCATTAAGAAAGTGTTACTGTTGGGTAATGGGTTAAAATTGAACATTTAGCAAGTCAAATTCTCAAAACTAATGAGATTTTACTGCAATTACGTATTTGTGACCAGTCATACTAAATGGGACCGTCTGGGAAGTGTCAAAAGTGTTGACCCTTATTCTTAATGGAATGTGCAGTCTGACTAAGAATCAAAACTTTCACTCTAAGCTATGGACTTCTCAGGTGCTACCTTTAAGGCAGTCCACCCCTAATGAAATTCATGTGATGTCGGATTATTTTTCATGCGACATTGTTAACATTCGTTACGTACCTGAACCTATTCAGGCAGCATCGTAAACATTCAGCGGTGGAACATTCCACCGCTGAATGTTTACGATGTTGCCCTAATAAATCAGACATCACATGCATCTCATTAGGGAGGACTGCCTTAAGTATGAAGGTCACAATTTATCAAGGCATTGGTGATTCTAGATTGGTGAAAGGAAGCCTTACGCAGCGTTATTAAGATCATAATAGCTAAATGTATTATTGTATCGGAGCTTTTACAGGGTCGAAATGTAATGCTAGAGGGTCCAACTAAATACAGAAAAAAAAGATTTTTTATGATTAACTTTCTGTAAAAGAGTTTGTTTTTGTGCGGTATTCTGGACTTATTCTGAAAGGATTTTGTGGTAGTACTGGTGAGAGATACAACAGGAATCCATGGTAATGTGCTTCGTTTGCCACAATATTTCTAAATTGTCTTTGTAAATTGGTGTTTATTCCCTAAATCAGTCATTCAACCATGTTTCAGCAATCTGAAATTCAGGGTTGTGAGTTCAAGCTGAACTTGGCCAATATCCTTTCTGATAAATGACAAGTCATGATTCTCTCGCCAATGGTTGTGAATCATGTAAGTGATAGAGCAGCTGGAAGCTTAGATATTGTGGTAGTACTGGTATAAGATATACCAGAAACCCATGGTTAGCTGTCCTAGCGGCTGTGTTATGACTATAGCATTTGAATCAGGTGTTAAGCCTTATTTAATCAATTCAGCATTTATATACCCCAATGTGGATATCTCAATTGCTGGTTTGCTAGATTAGATGTTAGTTGAGAGAAAAATAGAATACAGAGCTAGGAATTGTTTAGCAAAATGTCTGTTTTCTGTTAATCCATTGTTTTCATCAGATTTCTTTTTTTAACTCTTTCCCAAACAAGACTAGGTTTTGACCGCCGTAATATTTAATGCCTGGAAAATTATTGAGGCAAAAGATCATGCTAATAACCAGCATTTTCTCCTTTTGCTTCAGTATTTTCTGTGCTATATTGTACACAAATCCTATCTTGTCAACATCCATTTTATGTTTGCAGCAACTTTCAAATATGAACATTCTAAAAATTGTGGCATGTGGGCAAGTGTTGAGGGAACCTTAGTAGGTAGCATCTCTTAAATTGTGCTGCGGGAATCAAATCTTGATTTGTTATTTCATCTTTTTCATTTTCTCCTTCCCATAATGTCTGATAGGAAATGGGTTTTGTTTACTCTAGCTGATCCCAAAATCTATTATCTCTGGGGGCTTCATTTTAAGAACTCATTCTTTCTGCTGTACTTAGCGGTTTTAACAGTTAGACCAAAACTGTTTCACAATTTTGTGTTCCATTGTGTTCTTTGTATTTATTGTGACATTTGACTTGACTGCAACTTCTGTTCAAAATATTGACAGACCAATCTCAGTCTGTGAATCTATTGAAGCTATGCCTGTGACGCAGGATTATCATGTGGGATTCTGCAGCCGTTTTTATACGCCCGAAGGGTCGTATCATGTTATGGCCCCGCTCGTCCATCTGTCCGTCTGTCTGTATGTCCGTTAGCAATTTCTTGTGTGCGCAACTACTCCTACAGTTTTGATTGGAATTCGATCAAACTTGCCACAATGAATCTCCATGGCGTCTAGTTGTGCACACCACTTACGGAATTCAATTAATTCAATCGTTCTTGAATTATCTGCCCTTAAATTAAAAAAATGCCCATTTTCTTGTGTGCGCAACTCCCCCCACAGTTTTGATCAGAATTTGATCAAACTTGTCACAATGAATCTCCATGTTGTCTAGTTGTACACACTGCATACAGAATTTAGATAACTGTTTTCGTTCTTGAATTATCTTGCCCTTGAATTTAAGAAAAAATGCCCATTTTCACCTGTGCGCAACTCCTACAGTTTCAACCAGAATTTAATCAAACTAGCCAAAATGAATCTCTATGGTGTCTTGATGTGCAAACAAAATTTTGCTAACTTTTCATGTTTGAATTATCTGCCCTTGAATTGAAAAAATGGCCAATTTTACTGACAAGCCCCTCTCGGGCGTATATGCGCCGCTCTGCGAAGCTCTTGTTGTTGTTATGTAATGTGGATAAGGATCAGTTTGTTATGAAATAAGAATTGAATGAACATATGGCGTAATGTATTTGTATCATTCATTTTATCATACTTCATTTTAACTTGTCAATCACTGATTTAATTAATTCATGCCCCATTCAATCATTTGAGCTTGAATCTAGAAAATGGGCCTTAAAGACCACCATAGTTCCAGATTGTTTTGTACATGACCACAGTCTGATCAAGATCATTGCTGCTCTATCAGAAAAAATGACAATAATGAGTAATCTATTAGAGAATGATATGGATCTTGATCAGACTGTGCGTATGCACAGGCTGATCTGGATCCATGTTAGTCCCAAATGTCATATAATGCTATTAATTAAAGGCCCTTTTCAGAGGCATGTTCATATGTAATGTGTCATATTTTACTGTAATGTTTTTTAGCTCGACTTTTCGAAGAAAATGAGAGCTTATACTGTCACCCGGGTGTCGGCGTCGGCGTTGGCGTTGGCGTTGGCGTTGGCGTTGCAACCAAGGTTAAAGTTTTTTCAAACATCAATAACTTTCATACTATCAAAGGGATTCAACCCAAACTTGGAATACTTGTTCACCATCACACCCTCTACCTTACTATCAGGGCCCATGACCCTGGCTCCATTATGTTTGGAGTTATGCCCCCTTTATACTAAGCAACTTAGAAAGTCGAGCGCGCTGTCTTCGGACAGCTCTTGTTTTTTTATATTTTTATGCTATCAAAATGTTTAAAAGATGTACAAATAGATAAAAATGCTTATAATGTAGAAATAGTTATTTTCTTGTGTCTTTCAGCATTTTTGTACAAACTGTATATTTTCATGAAATATCTGAAGTTTATTGTTTGTTTTTCAGCATAGATTTTTAAAATCGATTGTGATATGTCCATATTTTAAGCCTCTCTTACAACCCGTCGTGCGTCTTTTTAAATTGTACGTTTTAAAACGCTGCAAAATCGCACGATTTATAAAGACGCACGACGGGTTGTAAGAGCGTATAAAGAATTGTCCGGTCAATTCTTTGCTGTGTACAGTCTGCGTCCACAAAAATCGTACGTTGCACGTGCGTGCATCGCACGACTAAACGTACGTTTTAGATGCAGACAGCACGCAGACGGCACGCGGGAGCACGTACGACCGGTTGTAAGAGAGGCTTTAACAATGAATGTTACATGTTTGATTGATATTATGATTGTTTTTCAGCTTAAAAATTGATTAACCCTTTCCCAAGCAAGAATTTCTTGTGAATTCACTATTAGAAATTGTTTGGGAAAACATCGAGACAAAAGAAACAAGAGATGTTTGTAAAACATATATGCCCCCTCAAGGGCCTACATTTGATGTAGGTCAAAGTCCAAGGTCAAGTTAACAAGGTCCAAGGTCATGGTCAAATATGAAAGGTCTTGGTAGGATGTGTGTATGTGTGAAATATTAAAGCTGTATATGTAAAAGTAAAATGAAACATAGGCCAGGTTAAAGTTTTTAAAAGTAGGCCAAATGCCAAGGTCAAGGTCATGGTCAAATGTGAAAGGTCTTGGTTGGAGGTGTCCATATGTGAAATATCAAGGCTGTAGGTGTAAAAGGACATGATATGTATGCCTGGTTTCAGTCTTTTTAAAAGTAGGTCAAACTCCAAGGTCACGGTTGCAATATTCAAGGTCATGGTCAAATGTGAAAGGTCTTGGTAGGAGGTGTCTATGTGTGAAATATCAAGGCTGTAGGTGTAATAGGACATAAGATAAAGGCTAGGTTAGAAATTTCTAAAAGTAGGTCAAACTCCAAGGTCAAGGTCCAAGGTCATGGTCAAAGTGAAATATCTTGGTTGGAAGTGACCATGTGTGAAATATCAAGGCTGTATATGTAAAATGACATGAAATATAGGCCAGGTTAATGTATTATAAAAGTAGGTCAAACACCAAGGTCAAGGTCACAAGGTCCAAGGTCATGGTCAAATGTGAAAGGCCTTGGTCGTAGGTGTCCATGTGTCAAATATCAAGGCTGTATGTGTAAAAGGACATGATATATCGGCTAAGTTAAAGTTCTTTTTAAAGTAGGTCAAAGTCCAAGGTCAAGGTCACAAGGTCCAAGGTCATGGTCAAATGTGAAAGGTCTTGGTAAAATGTGTCCATGTGTGAAATACCAAGGCTGTATGTGTAGTAGCACATAAGATATAGGCCCAGTTTATTTTTTCTTTAAAAAGTAGGTCAAACTCCAAGGTCAAGGTCACAAGGTCCAAGGTCATAGTCCTATGTGATAGGTCTAAGTCGGAGGTTTCCATGTGTCAAATATCAAGGCTGTATGTGTAAATGGACATGATATATCGGCCAGGTTAAAGCTTTTTTAAAAGTAGGTCAAACTCCAAGGTCAAGGTCACAAAGTCCAAGGTCATGGTCAATTGTGAAAGGTCTTGGTAAGATGTGTCCATGTGTGAAATATCAAGGCTGTATTTGTAAAAGGTCATGAGATATATGTCAGGTTTAATTATACCCCCCACAACAAAGTTATGGGGGGGTATACTGGATTCAGGTTGTCCGTCCGTCTGTCCGTCCGTCCGTCCGTCCGTCCGTCTGTCCGTCTGTCCGTCCGTCCGTGGACATAATTTTGTGTCCTCTTCTCCTCCCACAGTTTTTGACCGATTTTGCTGAAATTTTACCAGTTTGTTCCCTATAACATGAAGTTGTGCACCTGCAATTTTCATCTTGATCCAGGCAGTAGTTTCAGAGTTATGCCACTTTGAACTTTAGCACTTTTTCAGTGACAACGCGCTAGTGGGGGGTATTTGTCCGCTTTGCGACAGTTCTAGTTTTTTTTAAAGTAGGTCAAACTCCAAGGTCAAGGTCACAAGGTCCAAGGTCATGGTTAAATGTGAACGATGTTGATAGGAGGTATCTATGTGTGAGATATCAAGGCTGTATGTGTAAAAGGACACGAGATATAGGCAAGGTTAAGAATTAAGTGTAAAAATCAACAAAGGGCAATAACTCCAAGAATTTGATTGGCAGAGTTACGGTTCTTGTGCACTGCACCTCTCCATAATGAAATCTATTCACCTGTAAAGTTTCATGATTCTACCTTACATATTTTTTGAGTTGTGCTCCGGACAAGAATCAAGTTATAAAATCAACAAAGGGCAATAACTCACAAAAGTTGATCGGCAGAGTTACGGTTCTTGTGCACTGCACCTCTCCATAATGAGATCTATCCACCTGTAAAGTGTCATGATTCTACCTTACATACTTTTTGAGTTATGCACCGGACAATAATCAAGTTTGAAAATCAACAAAGGGCAATAACCCAAAAAATATGATCAGCAGAGTAACGGTTCTTGTGCACTGCACCTCTCCATAATGAGATCTATCCACCTGTAAAGTTTCATGATTCTACCGAACATAGTTTTTGAGTTATGCTCCGGACAAGAATCAAGTTATAAAATCAACAAAGGGCAATAACTCAAAAAATTTGATCAGCAGAGTTACGGTTCTTGTGCACTGCACCTCTCCATAATGAGATCTATCCACCTGTAAAGTTTCATGATTGTACCTTACATACTTTTTGAGTTATGCTCCGGACAAGAATCAAGTTATAAAATCAACAAAGGGCAATAACTCAAAAAATTTGATCGGCAGAGTTACGGTTCTTGTGCACTGCACCTCTCCATAATGAGATCTATCCACCTATGAAGTTTCATGACTCTACCTTTAATACTTTTTGAGTTATGCTCCGGACAAGGTTTGGTCTACGGACAGACCGACCGACCGACCGACCGACCGACCGACCGACCTTCCGACCGACCGACCGACCGACCGACCGACACTTGCAAAACAATATACCCCCATTTTCTTCGAAAGGGGACATAATAATTGTTGGTGACAAGAAATTTTCACCTTAGTTTAACTTTGCTAGACCATAATTTTCTCTGCTGTGGGCACAAATCTTATCCCGGTTAGCATCCCCTTTGTCATTGGAAGCAGCCTGTAAATTGGTCATTTGTCGTTTGGGAAAGGGTTAAGTTCATTAGATTTGATTTTGTAGATGATTGTTTAAAGTCCTTTATACAAAATTCAAAATACTTATGATTCCTGATGGAACATCTCTTTGGCAAATTTCTGTCATAAAGCATTGCAAGACTGAGTTTTATTTTGACTTCACACATGTCAGACATAACAGTGTTTTATAGGCATTATGAAAACAAAAATCAAAATTTTGCGAAGCTCACTAATATTTAACCAGTATCTTTCTTTGGTGGTATGTTGTTCTGAGTCCCTAGTATCTTTTTGGACCTTATTTTATGTTGAGAAAAAATACTTTATATTTGACTCTCAGTTAGAAATTTGCAGATTGTGACTGTCAAGATTGGATAAGCTTATCCAGTTCCAAACAACTTGTGTATTGACGTCATCAAAAGAGAGGGTTTGGGAAAACATTTAGGAAAAATAAGAACTGATAATTATATAGCTATCAAGAGCTAGAGTGATGTCTTATATTGTAATACATTTATTTTAGACTTAAATGGTCTTTCAAGAACAAGGCTGGTGTGACAATTGAATTGACCAATAGTTATGAGCCGGCCAAGGAAGCGAGGCCACTATTTGATAGTTTCAAATATACCATCGAAATGCACAATGTCCTCTCCCAAGACAAAATAGCCTTCGAGCTTATGATTCGAGGTTGGTTGTGTGAATTGGGCTTGCTGTGCGTGTACGTGTGCCTTTTAGGGCTCATTGAATTACTGCTGTGCTGCAATTACATTATCATTATCATCATAAATCAAGTTCGGATTAAAAAGTATGGGAGTGGGACTGTTCAGATTTTTGTAGGATCCCATCCATGTGTTCATTTGTTGCACACTTAGTTGGCACATTTTACTTTTGTCCATTTCCTGTCAAAGATTTTGGATGTTGACAGTCTCCATTCTCTGATATCTCTGTCAATTCTTTCCACAATGTTTTCAGACTGCCAAAAGTAAATTTTGGCACCTTTTGATCTTTGAACTTGTGCACATACATGCAGAGAAGGGGAACATAATGTAAAAAGGCAGAAAAAGTTGTGACTGTGGCACTCACATTTTAAACATTTTGTTGAATCAATTTGTGATGTGTTTTTAGCTCACCTGAGCACGAAGTGCTCGAGGTGAGGTATTGTGATCGGTCTGTTGTCCGGCGTCTGTCTGCCCATCTGTCCATCTGTCTATCTGTCCATCCGTCAACTTTTCAGAAAATAATCTTCTCCTCCTAAAGTACTTGGCAGAATTCAATCATATTTCACACATATGATCTATGGGTCATGCTTTTTCAAAATACTTCAAAGAATTTGAATCGGGGCCATAATGGGGTTAAAAAGTAGGTCACTAGGTCAAATCTTCTTTTTGCTCTAGGGGCCACATTTGTTGCTCAATTGTTGTGAAAATTATTCAGAATATTTGTCTTGATAATATCTAGATTATGATAACAAATAGGTCAAGCCAGGTCAAAAACTAGGTCACTAGGTCAAATATTGTAAAATCCATTTTTTTACTCTATAAGTGCCAATTTTTGCACAAACTTTGTCAAAATTGTCATGAATGTTTATCTTGATGATATATAGGCTATGTCAAGAAGTGGGTCATTCCAGGTCATTAAATAGGTCATGAGGTCAAATCTTTTGAAATCCTTCCTTTTGCTCTGGAAGTGGCAATTTTGGTCCAAACTTTGTCAAAATTGTTCTAAATGTTTATCGTTATGATATCTGTGTCATGATCAAAGGAGGGTCATGCAAGGTCAAAAACTATGTCACAAGGTCAAATATTACAGATCCTTCCTTTTGCTCTAGAGATGCCAATTTTGCCCCAAAACTTTGTCAAAACTATCCTAAATATTTATCTTGATATCTAGGTTATGTACAAAGTGTGGGTCATGTAAGGTCAAAAACTAGGTCATTGGGTCAAATCTTGGTTTTGCTTTAAGAACGGAAATATATACTTAAACATTGTGAAAATTGTTCAGAATGTTTATCTTGACAAAATCTGGGTCATTTTAAAAGTGGGTCATGTGAGGTCAGAAACTAGGTCACTAGGTCAAATCTTGTTTTTCCTGTAAGAACCAAAATATTTACTCAATCATTGTAAAATTGTTAAGAATGTTTATCTTGAGGAACTCTGAGTCATTTTAAAAGTGGGTCATGTGAGGTCATAAACTAGGTCACTAGGTGAAATTTTGTTTATGCTCTAAGAACCAAAATATTTACCATATCATTGTGAAAATTTCCAGAATGTTTATCCTGATGATTCCTTGGTGATGTGAAAAGTGGGTCATGCGAGGTCTAAAACTAGGTCACTAGGTCAAATTTTGTTTTTGCTCTTAGAACCAAAATGTTTACTTTATCATTGTGAAAATTGTTCAGAATGTTTATCTTGACGAAATTTAGGTCAGTTTAAATGTGGGTCATGTGAGGTCATAAACTAGGTCACTAGGTCAAATTTTGTTTTTGCTCTAAGAACCAAAATATTTACTTTATCATTGTGAAAAATGTGCAGAATGTTTATCTTGACGAAATCTGGGTCATTTTAAAAGTGGGTCATGTGAGGTCAGAAACTAGGTCACTAGGTCATATTTTGTTTTTCCTCTAAGAACCAAAATATTTACTCAATCATTGTGAAAATTCAGAAAGTTTATCTTGGTGATATGAATAGCAGGTCATTCGAGGTTAAAAACTAGGTCACCAGGTCAAATTTTGATTTTACTCTAAGAACCAAAATATTTACTTTATCATTGTGAAAATTGTTCAGAATGTTTATCCTGATTATATCTTGGTGATATGAAAAGTGGGTCATGCGAGGTTAAAATTAGGTCACTAGGTCAGATCTTGTTTTTGCTGTAGGAACCAAAATATTTACTTTATCGTTGTGAAAATTGTTCAGAATATTTATCTTGATGATATCTGGTCAATATTAAAAGGGGGCCATGTGAGGTCAAAAACTAGGTCACTAGGTCAAATTTTGATTTTGCTCTAAGAACCAAAAATATTTACTTTATCATTGTGAAAATTTCCAGAATGTTTATCCTGATATCTTGGTGATGTGAAAAGTGGGTCATGGGAGGTCTAAAACTAGGTCACTAGGTCAAATTTTGTTTTTGCTCTAAGAACCAAAATATTTACTTTATCATTGTGAAAATTGTTCAGAATGTTTATTTTCACAATGTCTGGGGCATGTATAAAGTGGGTCATGGGCGGTCAAAACCTAGGTCAAATTTTGTTTTTGCCCAAAAAAATCAAAATGTTTATTCATCATTGTGAAAATAGTTCAGAATTGCTTATCTTGATGATAAATGGGTCATGTAGAAAGTGGCTAATGTTAGGTCAAAAACTAGGTCAAAAGGTCAAATCTTGTTTTTTGCTCTAAGAACCAAAATATTTACTCATCATTGTGAAAATTGTTCTGAATGTTTATCTTGATGATGTCTAGGTCATGTAAAAAGTGGGTCATGCGAATTTGAAGTTTGCAAGCTGTTTGTTTCAAAGTCCTCTCAGGTGAGCGATGCAGGGCCATCTTGGCCCTCTTGTTGTGTGATTCACTGACAATTAGATCATTGAATAATTTCAGCTGGTAACTTTGTTAAATGGAAAAACACACAAGACAAAAGAAGAGAATTTAAATTAAATTGTTCACAGGCAATGCTTAATTAGTCCATGTTATTTTTATGTGTATATTTTCCATATTTATAGAAGGAAATTGAACCAAAGTGTTCTTACTCATGAAAGAAATGTTAAGTTAGATTTATATGAGAATATTAAAAGGATTTTTAAACAATCATCTACCATGTTTTCTCTCTATGATCTGTTAAATTGCTTACTTATAGATTCTAGATTTTACATATTTATTGGCTTTGTCTTTTTCCAGGAACATGATTATTTCACACAATGCTAAAGGACCTAATGCTTATGCATATCTTATGAACTTTACAAAATCTTAGGGGATGTGGGCATTGTGCACTCGCAATATCATCTGAGGCGCGTTCTTTAGAGCGAGATTTTATTAGATTTCTTAAGGTGTTTTTGATAAAGCGTTTTTAAGACCGAGACTTTGACTGAGCTGTTCGGAATGCTCCATATTTATACAAGTGACGTCATCATGACGTCATTTGTATAAAGTATGGAGCATTCAGAACACCGCGGTTTATGAATTATGGAGTGTTCGGAACAACTCTGTCAAATCTCTTTTATATTGTTTGTACAGAGTTGACCGAGGGGTTCCCCATGACGTATAGGGTAATGGCGCCTCCCACTGAGCGTCTTGAAAATCTTGCTCTAAAGAACGCTTTCTCCTAAAACATCTTAAGAAATCTCAAGATATCTCAAGAAATCTCGCTGTAAAGAATGCACCTCAGATGTACACACAATAGCTTCAATTTATTATCTCTTTTAAAATGTCTACTTAAAAGCAGATGCAGGTTGCAAGGTCACTTCTATCCCAAGCAAGACATAGAATTTTAGTTATGCTATACGTGCATATAAGTTACCCTACACCATTGCTGCTTTGCTAGAAATTAAAATTTGTGATTTATCTGTCAATTGATATTTTGGTTCTTTTAACAATCCAATAAGAAGTGGATCTCGTCCGCAAAACAGATGAATTCTACCCCCATGAAAGACATGGAATCGTCTAAGTTTTTCTATACTTTAACATGGTTGTCCCATGTCTGCCTACGCTGCTAAATTGCTAGAACTTAATATTTGCGATTTTTTGTTACCTAGGATATCTTGGTCCTTTAAACGATCCAATAAACGCCAGACAATCGCTCTAACGGATGGATTCTACCCCATGAAAGACATGGAATCTCAGTTTGGACTGTACAAGAAGTATTCTTTAGAATTTGTCGCTAAACTAAATGAGAGGGGACTTGAAACTGCTCATGTGTTTAAACTTATCATACGCCGTAGGTCTTTTTCTTGTAATGGTTTGAACTTTTTTTTTGGATTTGACAACTTTTCTCTGCTTAGTTTTAGATGTGTATCTACATGTATATCATTGGGAGTTTTTCTTCCATTAAGAAGTATTTGGACCAGCAAACGCACATCTTGCTATTGTGATAGTTAAACTATCGTCGGTCACAGGAAGTCAAAACCTCGTAACTCCAGCTTATTCAAGCTGAAGTTACGAAGTTTTGGCTCCCCACCAACGCTATGTCCATCCTTCAGTATGTCTCTCCATCAAAGATAACTTACTGACAAAAGTTGTCAAATTCAAAAAGAAAAAGTTCTCCCAGAATGCCTCACTTTTACTTCCTATGTTAGACTTCCTAGCTGCTTACAATTTCACATTGTTGGTGGGTGTCTACATTTCATCTTTTCCCAAACAAGACCTGGTTTTGATATTCCTAGTAGAAGTTACTTTAGAAAAGATCAAAGCAAAGAATAATGCGAATATGCAACATTTTCTCCTTAAAGCTGCAATATTGTCTCTGCTTTATCTTACACAAATCCTGTCTTATCAACATATATTTTGTCATCTGCAATGAGATTCTAATTGAAAAAAGTTTAACTTTTGGGATTTTGAAACTGGTTTAGGAACCACAGCTTGAATGAGCATAAGTTTCTAAATTTTGTAAGCCTACCAACAAAATGTTCCTCTTGTAAGTCTTCTATACCCTGCCCAATTAGAGTTCCTATTTACCAACCAGTGGTAGTATTAATCACGGTGGGGATTGTGCATGCTGGGATGGGTAAATCTACGGACAAATTTGCCTCGCTTCAGGTAAGACATTTTGCAATAACTTCCTTATTTGTGCATCAATTCAAAAACGGCTTGTTGCATGTACCCCACCTTACTGAGCTCTTTCCTCCCATGTATGCTTTACACGAAACCTTTTTGTACTTTTTGCGAAAAGTGATCCCAACCGACCAGAAAAACGACAAAATATCTGATCGTTTTTCAAGTCAGTTGGGATCAATTTTTGTGGAAAATATGGGGAGTTTTCAAATAAGTAATACACCTGAGGAAAGCGCTCAGTAAGGCGGGGTACATGCAACAAACCGCTTGAAAATTAACACAGAAATAAGAAAATTATTGCACAATTTCCTACCTGAAGCATGGCTTATTTTGCCGTAGTCGTTATTATTTCGTTTTCTGGTCAGTTGGGATCAATTTTTGGAAAAATTAAAAGGATAGTACAAATAATCCATGTATCCGAGGAAAGAGATTTTCAAGGCGGGGTACATGCAACAGACCTTTTGAAAATCGACAAAGAAATAAAGGAGTTATTGCAAAATATTTGACAAGATTCGAGATTATTTTTGTCCGTATTCGTTATCCATCCCAGCATGCACAATCCCCACCGTGTTAATTGTTAGGCACTAATATATAGTCGTGCAACTGCATATAAAGACATCTTTAAGAATATTGAAAGCAAGGCCAGTTCAGTATCATAAAGACTTTGAAAAAGAATGGATGAAATGTCCTTAAATCAAAGTAGAGATAAGATCGACAATGGTTGCTCAATAGGAACCTATGTAGCAAAAATATCCCAGTACAATAGTCTTCTTAAATATTTCTGTAAACAGAGTTAAGGGGGAATGCTCCAGTTTCCTAAATTTTTTCCCAATAATAGAATTTATTTATATTTTGTATTTTGCAATTACATGTTATTACCAATTGAAAAATAAAATAAAAATGGATGGTCAGCGATCTTTTTTGAATTTTATAGGCATTCGTATAACATACCCCTACATCGAAAAAATGCACAATTTCTTGCACCTGTCCAAGGTCACTACAATGCTAATAAAATGCTGTATGTTCGTCGTTTAGTCCCGAAAACGGATTTAAAGTAACGTCTTACATTTAATAAGAACAGAAAACCCTAAATTTGTGCTATTATAAAAGCGTAAATGTATAAAACAGCATGCTCATGTGTTCGGTTAGATCAATAAAGCTGGAGTGTTTTATGTCAAAATTTGCATATTTTTGGAAATATTTCAAGTTCTACATAATAGAATTTGATACAGCTCCCTCATTGTATTCAGCAACATGTCCTTGTAATAATTCAAAAAGAAAATGTATAGGTCAGCGCACTTATTAGAGAATTACAGCAATTTTAATCAGCTACACATGAATAAAATGACGCAAAACAGTGGTAACTGCATACACACTTACGAGTGTCTTGCTCTAAATAATCGATTTCCATCGTGAGGAAATCAGTTTCGCATAATAAATACACTTTTACAATCGAAAATGGTAAATTGTAATATTGTGTTATATTATTGAAAATATTGTAGCGAAACATATTGGTACGAAACATTTAATTTACTACCGTAATGACCGAGTGTTCCGAAAAACTGGAGCATTCCCCCTTAAGTTAATATTACTAGTTTAGTATATTGTAACATAATAACCATTTAGCAGTTGAAAGGCAAAAAAGTATAAATAACTCTATATTTGCAATTTAGTGAGCAGTCGCAAAAATATTGGTCCTTAGATCACATCTTTATTATTACAGTTTGCTTGAATCTAGAAGAGGCTCATTGAATTGTGTTACTTTATAAGCTTTTTAGCGAGCTGGGACTTTATGTCCGGGGAGCTAATGTCACAGCCCTAGTGTCGGCGTTGCGTCGCGTCGCGTCCCGTACCTTCCCGTCTTCACTTGAAAAACTTTAACCTGGTCTATATCTCACACACTATTACAGATACAGCCTTGATATTTCATACATGGAAACATCTCGACAAGAACTTTCATTTGGGACCATGGCCTTTGACCTTGTGACCTTGACCTTGGCGTTTGACCTACTTTTGAAAAACTTTAACCTGGCCTATGTCTCAGGCACTATTAGAGATAGAGCCTTCATATTTCATACAAAGATACATCTCGACAAGACCTTTCATTTGGGACCATGACCTTTGACCTTGTGACCTTGACCTTGGAGTTTTGACCTACTTTTGAAAAACTTTAACCTGGCCTATATCTCACGCACTATTGGAGATACAGCCTTGATATTTCATACATAGATACATCTCGACAAGACCTTTCATTTGGGACCATGACCTTTGACCTTGTGACCTTGACTTTGGAGTTTGACCTACTTTTGAAAAACTTTAACCTGGCCTATATCTCAGGCACTATTAGAGATAGAGCCTTGATATTTCATACAAAGATACATCTCGACAAGACCTTTCATTTGGGACCATGACCTTTGACCTTGTGACCTTGACCTTGGAGTTTTGACCTACTTTTGAAAAACTTTAACCTGGCCTATATCTCACACACTATTGGAGATACAGCCTTGATATTTCATACATAGATACATCTCGACAAGACCTTTCATTTGGGACCATGACCTTTGACCCTGTGACCTTGACTTTGGAGTTTGACCTACTTTTGAAAAACTTTAACCTGGCCTATGTCTCACGCATTATTAAGAGATACAGCCTTGATATTTCATACATAGATACATCTCGACAAGACCTTTCATTTGGGACCATGACCTTTGACCTTGTGACCTTGACCTTAGAGTTTGACCTACTTTTAAATAAATTGCTGTTTTTGTGACAAGCTCTCGTATAGGCGAGCTACGTTGTCCGCGGACAACTCTTGTTTATGCCCCCGATAGGGAGGCATCATAAATTTGACTTGTCCGTCCGTCTGTCCGTCATTCCGTCCAAAAACTTTAACATTGGCCATAACTTCCTTATTACTTAACATATTCGCTTCATACTTTACCACAACATTCCTTGGTACATTACCTTTCTGTAGGCACATACTTTGGTGACCTTGACCCCTGGATGACCTTGACCTTGAACATAATTGGCCATAATTTAAAATCAAAGCGGTGTCGGGGGCATTGTCATCTTACAGTGACAGCTCTTGTTTCATTCAAAATTGTGTAGATGTGTTAGAGTGGTTTTGTGTCTGGGTTTTGGAAATATTTCCTGTGTAATACCTTCACAACCATAAATTATGAATTTATGTAGATATTGCAATGCATACACACTGTCCAATCTATTCCTTGCTTGCCATTTTGTCTCCTGAAACGTTTCCAACCAACAAATCACCACCTACATTATAAAAATCATCAATTAAACATACAATACATTACTCAGCACATAATATTTGTATTGACCATTGTATTTCCACATTCACTGAAACTTTTATTACTCTTTAGGACTTTGCTTGGGCCCATAAAATTTAATATTACATCATAGAATGTAAAGAAATTAAATAAATCCCATGAATTACAAAAGATTAGAAGATCAATGCATGCTTTAACTTCAGATTGACTCAGTTATTTATTTTCTGAATTATTGTTTGAAAAATAAAATACCAGTAAACATGTATACTTCTTATGCTAATAGTTCATTGCCATACATATAGCTTTATAGAACAGTATATTAGTTACCTCCCAGTCTAAATTCATCCAGTCTATTGAAATATGTAACAAGTGACCTGATAGGTAGATACATTGACCTATCAGATTCCTTATAATGTAATTTGAAATATTAGTGTAGTAGATAGTTGATGAAAAAGTTCCTTCTCACAGAGTTTTTATGTCATTGGTTAGATATTCATTCCGTTCCTAGAGGGGCAGCTCATTTCATTTAGATAATTCCTGAATATTGATATTGTTAACTTCACAGTATGTTTGACTGTTTCATTGCAGACCAAATTGGACCTTTAAGAATAAAGCTGGTGAAACCGTGGGATTGACTAGGTCATTCTATTTGACGGAAGATGCTGAGAAAATAAACAAAGAATTGGGAAAAGCTCACTACAATATTACATATACGGCTGTCAAAACTGCCAACGATATTGTAGTGGGCACCAATTTTGCTTTACACATCCAAGGTTACATTATACATTATCATTCCAGCATTTCTTTATCCTTTACCATTGCATATGTATTGAATATAAATCTGGACTTAATATTGTGATCAAATCCAAAAGTTACCTTTGTAAGTATATTTAGATCTGTATCATCACTTTTCTGCAAAAACATTGTAACTGCAGCTTTAAACAAGCTGAAGTTATGAGGTTTTTAGCTCGACTTTTCGAAGAAAATGAGAGCTAATACTGTCACCTGGGCGTCGGTGTTGGCGTTGGCGTCAGCGTTGCAACCAAGGTTAAAGTTTTTAGCTCCACTGGCCGAAGGCCAGCGGGGCTTATGTCATGGCCCTGTGTCCGTCGTGCGTCCGTGCGTCCGTCCGTCCGTCCGTGCGTGCGTCAACTTTTTCTTTAAACGTCTTCTTCTCCAAAACTACTGGACCAATTTCAACCAAACTTCACAGAAATCTTCCTTGCATGAACCTTTTTAAAATTCCTTCAAAAAATCAAATTCCGTTCAAAACTTGAATTTTAATTGAATTAATTAATTTAAATTTTCGAAAAATCTTTAAAAAATTTTCTTCTCCAAAACTACTGGACCAATTTCAACCAAACTTCACAGAAATCTTCCTTGCATGAATCTCTACCAAATTCGTTCAAAAGAATAAAATCCATGCAGAACTTGAATTTTAATTAATTTAATTGATTTAAATTTTCGAAAAATCTTTAAAATTTCTTCTTCTCCAAAACTACTGGACCAATTTCAACCAAACTTAACACGAATCATCCTTGCATGAATCTCTGCTAAATTCCTTCAAAAGAATAAAATCTAAGCAGAACTTGAATTTTAATTAATTAAATTGAATTCAATTTTCGAAAAATCTTTAAAATTTCTTCTTCTCCAAAACTACTGGACCAATTTCAACCAAACTTCACAGAAATCTTCCTTGCATGAATCTCTGCTAAATTCCTTCAAAAGAATAAAATCCGTGCAGAACTTGAATTTTGAATAATTTAATTGATTTAAATTTTCGAAAAATCTTTAAAAAATTTTCTTCTCTGAAACAACTAAACCAATTTCAACCAAACTTTACAGAAATGTTCCTTGCATTAATCTCTTCTTAATTCCTTCAAAAAAAATAAATTCTATGTAGATTAGAACTTAAATTTTAATCAATTTAATTGATTTAAATTTTCGAAAAATCTTTAAAAATTCTTCTTCTCCAAAATCACTGGACCAATTTCAACCAAACTTTACAGAAATGTTCCTTGCATTAATCTCTTCTTAATTCCTTCAAAAAAATAAATTCTATGTAGAACTTAAATTTTGAATAATTTTAAAAAATTAGATTAAATTTTGTTAAACAATCTTCTTCTCCAAAACTACAGGACCAATTTCAACCGAACTTCACAAGAATCTTCTTTGCATGAATCTCTTCCAAATTCCTTCACGATTGGATGAAAAGCTTGGCCGTTGTGGGCTAGGTTTTTTTTTTTCGCTATATGAAACAGTGTAATTTTAAGAAAATTTTAAAAACATTTCTGCTTCTTAATCACTTATTGGATTTCATTCTGGTGTGGCATAAATCTGTTTTGAATAGACCTCTATTGTGTTCCTTGAAGAAGTTCATAGTCTAAATGTCTAAAAGCCAGTGGAGCGATACAGGGCCATCTTGGCCCTCTTGTTTCAATCATCAATAACTTCCATACTATCAAAGGGATTCAACCCAAACTTGGAATACTTATTCACCATCACACCCTCTACCTTACTATCAGGCCCATGACCCTGGCTCCACGATATTTGGAGTTATGCCCCCTTTATACTAAGCAACTTAGAAAGTCGAGCGCGCTGTCTTCGGACAGCTCTTGTTGTTGAAAGGCAGTGATATGTACTTACAGTGTTTTGTACAAGACCACAAAAATGTTCTCTCCAAATGTTTTTGTCTGAACCAAATTGGAAATGATACTATAGAAATTTTGAATTTTGTTTCTTGTTGTGTACAGAATGAACACTGGCAATTTCTGAAAATTTACGCAGAAAATGTAGCTAGCAAATGCTCGTGGCTTCAAGAAGCAATTGAAGCTTGGATTTGATCTCTCTAAAAGGCATGACATACATACATCACAGTGTATAATCATGTGACTTAGAATTTCAGATAATCGTCAATAACTTTGTCAATACTTGACCAATTAGAATTTGGTTTGAAGCAGAGAAGGTTGTAAAATGTCACGAATAACCTGGACATGTGGATTTTTAAAAAATCAACTCATAAAAAAGTTAATGAAGATCAACCAAAATGTTGGTTGATCTTCAATAACTTTTTTATCAGTTGATCTTTCAAAAATCCACCACATCTATCTAATGCGTAGTGTCTGCCCACATTCTCTGCTTAAAACCGAATTCAAATCGGTCCACTGTATTTACAAACGTATTGAAGACTTTCTGAAAATATTGTATCACATTATTATCCACCCGTGATACATGACACTGTATCAATCAGCATGAATTTGTCTTCTCTACGATTTGCGTCTATATTCTAACTTTCTTGTCTCACAATTTGGCTACAAATTCCCTGCGAAAAAAAGTTCAAGAACACATTTCTATTTCTAGAACTGTTCTAGAACATTAAATGGCACTTCTAGAACTGTTCTATAGCAGTTCTAGAAATGCCATTTAACGTTCTAGAACAGTTCATGAACTTAAATGAACTTTTCTCAGGGGATGTGTTGTATTAGAATTCAATTTGACATTATTAAATGGAACAAATTTATTAGGATCTGTCCAAAACCTGGCCTGCCAAAAATTTGAATCCCAAAGTGTGTCGCGATACATATAAATGGTAAAGGATGATGAAAATGCGTTTTATGCTTGATATTTTTTTTCGTCATTGCAGATATTGTAAATTTTGTTTTAGAACCCTGGGTACCTTGTGAACCTGGCTTGCATTTTAATTTGTTTCGTTAATATTCTGTAGGAACTTGATATAAGGTAGAATCCCTGTGATGTGGCCATCTTGAGATTAGCTTGATGTCAGAATTGTTCATGCCATTTGTTGACAAGAACACCTGTTTATTCCATATTGCAATTTATTGGTGTAGATCAGTCATGCCGTTGCTTTTCATCGAAAGCCTCGTAACTGCAGCTTGCTTTAAGCTGCAGTTACCAGGTTTTCGCTGAAAAACAGAGATGTACTACTATAGTGTATGATGTTGCATTGAAAAATTCTGACATCTGAATCTCTAAAGCTTAAAAGGCATCGTTACCTGGAATTTTTCCCTTATTTGATGGTCACCATATTTGTTTAGAGTACAATCAAGTGATCAAAATTTGCTTGAAAGTCTAAAAGACCAAATAGTCCTTATTCACGCCTGCCTTTTAATTTTGCAAACTGTCTCCTGATAATTGTATGTAACTCTAAATATTGAATGAAAAACAAATATTTTAACAATTTTTGCATGGTCTACATGGTCTAAAAAAGCTAGCCTAGCTACTCTAACTTGAAATCCTTGCTTGTCCGTCTAGTGCTTGCTAGAGCCCGGAATGCCATTTTTTTTTAAGCTTTCTAGATTGATTTTAGAAATTGTCTAAAAAATGTCTTCCAAATGAAGCAAATATCATAGGAGAAATTTTGACTGAAATAACTTTAGAACTAATGTGTACATATGTATCACTTGATGTTAGAAGAGATATTATGTATCCTATAGTCTTAGGTCACAATATTATGGCATTATGTTTACAAAATCTATTTATGTAGAATCTAAACAACAAAATATCAAAGATCAATCTACTGCAGTTTTTGCATGTGATGGTTCAATCCTTGCAGGTGTGAGACACCTGCAAAATTTGAACCAGCACATGTAAAATTGTTCTGAAAATTAACTACTTTTTCCCCTTGTTTACTGAAGAACAATTTGTAAACATATACTCTAATATCGCAACTGGAATATACCTGCTTTTCACTGCAATTGAGTTGAATTGACTGATTGCTTTATATAGCCATTCCCACTTTTCCAATTTGGCAAAAACTTAATGTTCCATTTCGAGGGCTGTCGCAGATGACATGTTTGATAATTAAGATATTGCTTTTGTACAATTGCATCTTACTAAAAAGAATGAGGCAAAAGGAGATTTTGAAAGTTACATATGTAACATTCTCTGGCGTTGAAGTATTTATAATTTGTTTGGATAAAATTTAACTTCTGCCTATATTGTGGTACAGTGGGCGTGGCTAGCAATCAATTAAGAATGTCACATTAGTTATGTTGGTGTAAAATGAATTAACTCACAGGATTATACTGGAATTAGTTTTGCTGGTATCTGGAAAAAAATGGCATTTGAAATCAACAAAAATCTTTATCTAAATGCAGTCTGTTCAGCATCCATTATACTCTCAAACAATTGTTATAGCTCACGATAAATGACCTGGCAGAGCATCTCTATACGCTAGGGATCCTCTGCCAGGTCATTTATCATGAGCTTTACACATATTGAAGAAACTATATTAGGAAATTGCATTGATCAAGATTGATATTGGTCACAGTGCCTTACATGGTCATTTTTCCAGATTTCTCCAGATGCCACTTTATTTATATGTATGATTATGTTGTATTAATGGTTTTGATTTGTTGTAGATTAATTGGACCAGATAGTCATGTGACTTTTTAGTACAAAAACGTGACCATGTGACCTTCTGTTTTGTGACTTTCTTTGCAGATTCTTAGAAATTCCTTTTTAGCTCGACTTTTCGAAGAAAATGAGAGCTTATACTGTCACCCGGGCGTCGGCGTTGGCGTCGGCATTCTATCAAAGGGATTCAACCCAAACTTGGAATACTTTTCACCATCACACCCTCTACCTTACTACCAGGGCCCATGACCCTGACTCCACTATATTTGGAGTTATGCCCCCTTTATACTAAGCAACTTAGAAAGTCGAGCGTGCTGTCTTCGGACAGCTCTTGTTGGTAGTTAGTGTATCTTATAGATTTGTCCTTGTTACTTAAAATAGTGCATTGATGCCAACCATTTACCTTTCATCATCCTTTCATTTTCATTTCATCAGATATTTAATTAATGTAATTTTCATTTTGTAAATAAGAGTAATGTAATTATTCAAAGTGAAAGATGTAATTTATTCCATGTTAATCCAGAGTTAAACTCAGGAAGGTGGAGTTTTAGAATTTATAATTTTCAGATATCGTTACTTACAGAGATAGATCTAGTAATTTTAAATTTTGTATGAGATTTGGATGAGAGTCAATGGAAGTTCATCATATGATATTGAACAGCGCCTTTTCCTATGCTCTCCAAGGGAAAACTGACTTGATCATGTATTAAAATCCACTTATGCAACATTATTTATTATGGGGGATGTTAGTTGTCATTAATTATCAAATACAATCTATCAAAAAATAAATAAAGCATGTGGTATAGAATGAGATCGAACTATAAATATGTGAAGGCGGATCTTGTTCTATGCAGCCTGCTAAAGGCCTGGCCACAAACACAATTCTTCATTCGCATCACAGTCAGAGCAAGTCTAAAAGTAGTCCGTCATACAGCATATTTTTGTATAATTATGTGACCAGGCCTGAAATCCTAGAAATAGACTTTGATCGGCATGATAAGGAATGGTTATGAAATAGTGTCTCTACCTAGGTGCATGTTAGTGTCTTTAAATTGTGTTTATGAAAGTATATTTTGTCAATGTGTGTTCTTCTTTTGACTGAAACTGTCTGTGATCATTTTGCATTTGAAGATGAATAGAAATCATGTGATAATTATACATTGTGCATTATTGTTCTTGTTTCATGCAGAAAAATTTGAACATTTTAGTTAGTTTAGTATGTTTAGGTTGAATTGAATTTATGTATGCAGATTTTTTTTAGCTCACCTGAGCACGAAGTGCTCATGGGGAGCTATTGTGGTCACTCACCGTCCGTCCGTCCGTCTGTCCGTCTGTCCGTTCACATTTCTTTAAACATCTTCTCCTCCTTAACCTTTTGGTCAATTTTGACCAAACTTGGCAGGAATGTTCCTTGGGTAACCCTTTTCAAAACTTGTACGCGGATTTTTGATTCGTCAAAAAATGTGGGCGTGGCAGGGCGTGGCTTATCGGACTTAGAGAAATCCTAAGAAAATTCTTTAAAAATCAACCATTGGGCCAATTTAAACCTAACTTGGCAGAAATGTTCCTTGGGTGACCTTTTTCAAAAATTGTTCGCAAATTTTTGATTCGTCAAAAAAAGTGGGCGTGGCAGGGCGTGGCTTATCTGACTTAGAGAAATCCTAAGAAAATTCTTTAAAAATCAACCATTGGCCCAATTTGAACCAAACTTGGCAGAAATGTTCCTTGGGTGACACTCTTCAAAATTTGGTTGTGAATTTTTGATTTGTCAGGAAAAGTGGGCGTGGCAGGGCGTGGCTTATCGGACTTAGAGAAATCCTAAGAAAATTCTTTAAAAATCAACCATTGGCCCAATTTGAACCAAACTTGGCAGAAATGTTCCTTGGGTGACACTCTTCAAAATTTGTTGGTGAATTTTTGATTTGTCAGGAAAAGTGGGCGTGGCAGGGCGTGGCTTATCGGACTTAGAGAAATGCTAAGAAAATTCTTTAAAAATCAACTATTGGCCCAATTTGAACCAAACTTGGCAGAAATGTTTCTTGGGTGACACTCTTCAAAATTTGTTGGTGAATTATTGATTTGTCAGGAAAAGTGGGCGTGGCAGGGCGTGACTTATTGGACTTGGAGAAATTCTAAGAAAATTCTTTAAAAATCAACCGTTGGCCCAATTTGAACCAAACATGGCAGGAATGTTCCTTGGGTGACTCTTCAAAATTTGTTTGCGAATTTTTGATTCGTCAAAAAATGTGGGTGTGGCAGGGTGTGGCTTATCGGACTAAGAGAAATCCTAAGAAAATTCTTTAAAAATCAACCATTGGGCCAATTTAAACCTAACTTGGCAGAAATGTTCCTTGGGTGACCCTTTTCAAAATTTTTTCGCAAATTTTTGATTCGTCAAAAAAGTGGGCGTGGCAAGGCGTGGCTTATCAGACTAAGAGAAATGCTAAGAAAATTCTTTAAAAATCAACCGTTGGCCCAATTTGAACCAAACTTGGCAGTTTCAAAACTTGTTCGCAAATATTTGATTCGTCAGAAAAAGTGGGCGTGGCAGGACATGGCTTCTCTGACTTAAGAGAAATCCTAAGAAAATTTTTCAAAAATCAACCGTTGGCCCAATTTGAACCAAACTTAACAGAATTATTCTTTGGGTGACTCTTTTTAAAATTTGCGGATTTTGATTCGTCAGATAAAGCGGGCGTGGCAGGGCGTGGCTTATCGAAGTTAGAGACACCCTAAGAAAATTCTTTAAAAAACACATTGGGCCAATTTGAACGAAACTTAGCAAGAATTTTCCTTGAGTGACTTTTAAAAATGTGTACACAAATTTTCTTTGTCGTATAAAAATGTGGGTGTGGAAGGGCAGTGTTATCAGACTTAGAGAAATCATACAAAAACTCTTTAAAATGAAGCATTGGGCCAATTTGAACCAAACTTGGCAACAAAGTTCCTCGAGTGACCCTTTTCAAAATTTGTTCACAAATTTTTGATTTGTAAAAAAAAGTGGGCGTGTCACAAACTTCTTTCAGGTGAGCGATATAGGGCCATTCTGGCCCTCTTGTTTACTAGAAGAGGCATTCCAAAATAAATGCTGGTTTTTGATCAAACAAACAAGATTTGAAGATAATCAATTGAGGTAAGAAGAACTTTGGCCATATGGTGTCAAAAATTAGGTCACAAAAAAAAACAAGAAAGACACAGCCGGTGGAAATTCTGTAAATACCGTGAGTAGGGCCATTCAAGCCCTGATGGGCCTCTTGTTAAAATTAGAACTTGCAAAAGTTTTTGTTCAATCAGACTTAACCAGTAAGAATGAAATTTTGGAATGATGTTTTCAGTCATAGTATGATGTTTGCGCCAAGATGCGCCAAGATGTGAAAATCATGTAGAACTTTTAAAAGAACAGCATTGATCTTGTACTGAAATGGACAACAGTCACTTCATTGTTGTCAAGACTTAAATTGAGCAATGCTTTTTGGTTCATAATAAATTTCATTGCTAAGGTTATTTGTTAGCAAATAAAGAGGATGGAATGGACATATTGTTTTATTTGGCGGTTTTCCCATCTTGGCAAATACAAATTGTGAGGATAAAGCAATGTTCTTTGATTAGATTGGCTATCATTACAATTTATCCAGTATTGTTTTAAAGGCTGAACCTGGCACTGCGCTTTGAATAAATTTATTTATGTTCATTGTTCTGCTTCTGTCGAAAAGATGGAAAGCATTTTGATAATTCAGATTTCGATTGACAATATTGCTGTATTTCAACAAAAACCTCGTAACTGCAGCTTAAAACAAGCTGCAGATACGAGGTTTTTGTTGAAAAGTGATGATATAATAGCTTATTGAGCACCTGAAAGAAAGCCTCTTTTCAGACGACATTACTTTTTCAGGTAAATCTGTCCAACAGTATAATCAAAACACCATACTCCTCCTGATACGGGTATGCAATAGACAAAAAGCCTGGCAAAACTTTTTATTGGGTTTCTTATATTATTTTTATCCCCCCCCCCCCCCCCCCCCCCCCGATAGGGAGGCATCATAAATTTGACTTGTCCGTCCATCCGTCCGTCTGTCTGTCCGTCCGTCTGTCCGTCATTCCGTCCAAAAACTTTAACATTGGCCATAACTTCCTTATTACTTAACATATTCGCTTCATACTTTACCACAACATTCCTTGGTACATTACCTTTCTGTAGGCACATACTTTGGTGACCTTGACCCCTGGATGACCTTGACCTTGAACATAGATTGGCCATAATTTAAAATCAAAGCGGTGTCGGGGGCATTGTCATCTTACAGTGACAGCTCTTGTTCTATCCAGCATAAAATAATCAATCGTTCAGTTCAAGTTTTTGTAAATTGAGAATCTCCCCCAACCAATCATTTTCAATGCCAGTTGGATGGAATTGTTTCTAAAGTTCCAGAGAACTCATAAAATACATATCACACAAGTCATACACTCGGATCCATAAAAAAGTTGTAGGCTAGGCTCTTGGTGTACAAATGAGGAGCAGTTTCTTATAATTAGATTGTCAACTCTAATTGGGAGAAGTATGGTCTGCATAATGTATTATTATTGTTCCCATATTTATATGCTTTCTTTAATACTTTGCTCCGCAGGGTGAATTGGGAGGTGAAGTTCTATAACGGGACTGTACGAAAGCTCACCGACGGTTTCTACACGCACCGAGACAGCAAGTCCCTGTTCGAGGGCTCTAATGCTATTTATAAATTTGATTACGGCAAAGGCAACGCTGGACAGCATTTTAATATTACCATTAAAGGTGGACATTGTGACCTCCAGCATAAGAAAACTGTTGACTTTTTGGGATCCTTACTGAAATAATTTGGTCTGTTCTCATAAGATTTAGGAATGTTTCTGAAACAATTACTGCAGACGATATGCCTTCTACATAAAGAATTTCATTTATATACCCAAATTATAGGGTTGCCTATTTGCATTATAAGTAGGAGTTTGCTAATACAGGCCTTGTAATAGAAAGATGATGATATATTATTTTGGATCTTTCCAAAAGTGTTTAGCTATTTCAATATAACAATTGGTTCCACAGTATCATTGACATGATTTGTCAGTATCGTCTTGACATCTTGACTCCTTGCATGAAAATTGGAGAACGGAACTTTCCATTATTTGAGGTATTTTCCTTTCAAGACGTATCTATCATTTTAGACCGGAATGATTATGTAAGCAACATAGAAAAAGAAAATGAAAGAACAACAGTTATTTAAAGAAATCATAACGTTGTAATATAATACATTATATCAGTAAGGATTCCTCAAGTCAACGTCCACAAACCCAGTTCTGGAAAGAGGTCCTGCTAGTTTGCTTTACCACCAAATTTGGACCAACTTTTCATAGTTAATTTGACTACTTGCATAGATGTATTGGCTGTAAAATTTGACCTGGTAGGGGCAATGTTTTCAGATGAGTCATTGTGCTCTTTGTATTTCATTGAATTGCTTAACTATTGTGAATCCACGGTCTTTTGCGACATTTGTCTCTCAACAGTTACTGTTTGATGGATAATCTTAATCCGAAATGGCATAAGCAGCTGGAGCCTCGGACATGATTTTGTAGTGGTACTGGTGAGAGAATTTAAGACCAGGAATCTGTGGTTAAGTGCTCCAGCAGCCCTTATAAGACTGAAATAATGTAATAAAAAATCCATTCAGTCCAATTAATCTATCTTTTAATGCTACAAAAATAGTACAGTGCTGCAGATTTAGTAGTGTTGATTGATTGGTTTCTCACTTTAAAACTCATTGATTGGTCAGTACCAAAAGTGCTCCACCCTGCCAGATCAATGTTTACAGCCAATACCAGTTCAAGTTTACCTGCATGTATGTTTATTGTTTATTCATAGTACAGCAGAGCAACTGATTAGAGGGGTTGTATAGCTCATGATATATGGCCTGGCAAAGCATCTCTTGCTATTAGCTAGAGATGCTATTAGCTAGAGATGCTCTACACCGTGTATAATCATGTGACTTAGAATTTCCGATAATCTTCAATAACTTTGTCAATACTTGACTAATTTGAATTCGGTTTGAAGCAGAGAAGTTAGAAAAAATGCCAGGAATAAGCTGGATGTGTTGGATTTTTGAAAAATCAACTGACAAAAAAGTTATTGAAGATAAACCAAAATTTTGGTTTATCTTTAATAACTTTTTTATCGGTTGATTTTTCAAAAATCAACCACGTCCATCTAATGCGTGACGTCTGTCCACCTTCTCTGCTTCAAACCGAATTCAAATCGGTCCAGTATTTACAAAATTATTGAAGATTTTCTGAAAATATTGTATCATGTGATAATCCCCCGTGGTATAGCTCATGATAAATGGCCTGGCAAAGCATCACTTGCTTTTAGCAAGAGATGCTCTGCCAGGTCATTTATCATGAGCTGTAATAAAGTCTATGGCAAAAATAGTTATTTTGATTCCAAACCTTATGTTGTTGATATTTATTGGAAAATCTGGACAAGGCAAATCCAATGACTGTACCAACAACATAGGATTCGAACAATACAAGATCAGTTGTGTTTAACAAACTTTATCCCCTCTTTTCTGTTTTTCTGATAGTACAGTTCTAGTCTTGCTCTTTGAAATTATTTGCTCCATCAAACTAAACACTGATACATTTACTAAAGTGTCAAAATTACAATACAGGGCATCATCTTTTAAGAAAAGATTTGCAAGAAGTTTAAGAAAACCTGTATAAATTGAAGGCCTGGCAATGATGCAGCTGTACAATTTTTCGTCGTATTGAATTAAAAAAAAAACTATCATAGTCGTGTTTTTAAGAAAACAACTAAACTTTTATCTAATCTGTCACAAAAAATGTCAAAACTTCATCATTCTATCATGTTCTGATTATGAATGGAGCAATAATTGATGGAAGCAGACTCGTTTACTTACTAACACAATTTATAGTATGAACATTTAGATACGCAGATGCACTACAATATTACCTACAGAATCAACTCGTCAGAGCCATGATAAGCCACATTTCTGAAGGATTTTATCATTGCTTGTTATCAAAAACTTTGTACTATATTGCTTGAAAAAAAGCTGTAGGTATTGCAAAGCAGAATTAAGCTGAACCTGACCTTCATTACAATTAGCATGAATATTATGCATCCATGGCTTTCTAAATACACCTTCAAGACTACCATTCTACATTGATACAAGGAGTACATGCTGGATACAAAGTCACATAAAGTATTGAATCTGCATGACAATGTAATACTTGATCATTGCATAAAGTACAGATTCAGGTGAATTCGATCTGTACAGCAATTTGAGGTGTTTGAAAAGCAAGGATATATTACCCCACCCCCATTGGTCCCTCCATCTGTGAATTCTTTTCCTGAATATGTCTAAAAGTTTTACCTCTTTAATCTCTATTTTACTGCTGATTCTTCATTATATTTTGATCAATTCATTGGTTCAATGATTTAACTGCCCTTGAATTGATAGTCTATTTTGTAAGACAAGCAATATTCTCTATAATGTAATCATTTTTTTGCAATTATTTAGCATGCTTTGTAATTAAAAGAGACTTAAAACTAGATTAGAAATTGATGTTGTAACTAACTTTAGACTAGCAAACAGTAAGTTTTCCTTATTGCAGAATATGGTATGCTTTATTTTACTTTGTTAGAAAAATACCTGCAAAGTACTATAAATAAAGGAGAAAAATTATTATTGCTATGCCCAAAACTTCTGAAAATGTATAATGATTATTATCATATGGCTCTGGCAAGTTCATACTTGGGCAAGTAAAGATTGAAAAAAAAAAATAATAAGAAGAAGTTTAAAGGATCTATGAAATACTATTAGAATGAAAATATGATTATCAACTTGTTATTCTGTTATATTTTATTGCATTGTTTTAATCTATAATATCACATTGTTTAGTTATTTGAAATTCTGTAAACTTATTATTAAAGATCATGTTCAATTTCAGCATTTTGTATGCCATTTCCAACTTTTAGACTCAAACCATTGTATAATCATGAAGTTGAAAAAATTTTGGTAGATCTAAAAGAAAAAAGATAGATAGTTTTGTTTATGAAACCAAAACTTAAAACTATTTAATTTTTCACAAAATTTTTTTAGAAAAAATCTTCTGTAGAAAGGAGTTGGAAATGGCTTTGAATGATACTTATACAGTTGAATGATACATATAGCCGCTTTTTAACAAAAACCTCGTAACTGCAGTTACGAGGTTTTTGTTGAAAAGCAGTGTTATGAAGTCTTACCAAGTTATAGTTACTTTAATAAAGCATGTTTAGTGGAATGAGAAAATTACATCACAGATAAATTAAACGCATGATTATTTTCTAACAATATCACAGGTTCTCTTGTTCTGTTCTTGTTTTGTTGTTCCTAGAATTGACATATCGCCACTGTTAATTTAAAATATTGATAGACCAATCAAGATAATTTATTCAGTCATGTGATCTCATAATTGACCAATCAAATTGTTCATTTATTCAGTGACAGTCACGAGATATCATGATGTTTTGACCAATCAAATCATTTATTCATTGAATCATGTGATATCAAACTATTTTCGACACTGAAATCTTTATTTTGTTTCTGTGAAACTGGTAAAGATTTCAACATTAGAAATTGCTGGATGAATCTTGAGTACAGAAAAGGAAAAAAAAAGTGGAGTGTCAATGAAAAAGAATGCTGCTTTCTTTTAAATCTTGTTTTATTCCAAGCAGTTGAAATCTCTCAAAGTGATCTCCCTTGAATGTGGGTGTGGCTTAAGATCTGTCAATTTGAATATTCGATATTGTTTCACCTTTGTTCCTGTCTTCCTTTGCACCATGTCATATCCCGATAGAATTCTTGCTTGCAAATTCACCTGTTCCCCCTATGTTGTCTGTTTTGTCTTTTGTGTTGTCGTCAGTTAGTTTGGTTTGGAGGGATATTCTTAACATACATTGCTGGTTATACATGTATATTGCAGAGAAGATTGGAAAGACTTGAAAAAAAAGACAAAAAACGTTTTTGAAAGATTTTTGAAACATTCAATACAGTGACATAAGACTATAAAATTGAAATAGCAATTTATCTGATTTATTCAATACAAAATCTTAGACTGAAATATACTGCTTGGACTTTAGACACCTTTTTCAGTGCTTTTAGTGCTAGAAAAGTAATGTTTGTGAAATTTTATTTTTTGTGATAGACCCATTTAACCTGCTGAATAAGGCTGCCTTTTACCATTGCATTATCTTATTATTTTACCATTATTGCCATTATTATTTTGCCACATTTTCCTTGCAAATAGTCAAGCTTTTTTGATTGAAACTATCTAGTGAACTTGTTGATTTGATAGTTTTATTTCAAGACAAATAAATATTTCTGATAATTTGAATAGTAAAGTGGTAGAATTTTGAATTAAACAATTTTATCAACTATTATTGAATCATGTTGCTGTTCCAATTATTTCCTTAATTTAAGAGTCTTCAGTCTTCAATTTGAAACAATTTTTAAGTTCCAGAAGTGATTTATGATAATTTAAGAAATTTAAAAGGGAATTTCTTTGCATTATAAAAATGTAATTTTATAATTATGATTGTATTTTTGATGTTATTATGTGCATGTCCTCTGAAGGAAACAGTTTGACTAATATTTTGTCTTTTTCTTTAAATTTAGAGTTGAAGTTTTCCGATGATGGTGAATATACTTGCACGCTCTATGACGAAGGAAGCAACATAATTAGTCAAAAAACAACAAAATTAACAGTAGCCAGTAAGTATTGGACTTCCAAAACTTTGTAAACAAACACACTTGGTAAGAAAACATTTTCTCAAATTTTCTTTATTATTATTATGCCCCCTTTTTAAGTACAATGGGTATATTGTTAGCTCACCTGAGCACGAAGTGCTCGAGGTGAGTTATAGTGGTCACTTTTTGTCCGGCGTCAGTCCGTCCGTCAACATTTGGGGTGTTTACACTCTAGCATCCACAAAAGTTACTCAAACTTGGCCAAAACAAGTACGATCATAAGTTCTCGGACAAGTTTGATTATGGGCCTGATCGGACCAGAAAGTGCGGAGTTATCTGCCCTTGAATGTCAAAAAATGCTGTTTTTAAGTTTGTTTACACTCTAGCATCTACAATTATCGATCAATCAAGACAAAACTTGGACATAATGTTGGAGACCATAAGATCTTGGATGAGGTCAATTTTCAGTCTGATCTGACCAGAAAGATGAGAGTTATGTGCCCTTGAATTGGGCAAAATTGCCACTTTTTTGCTGTATTCAAAAAAGAGTTAATCTAAGGGAAGGAACTCTGACACTACTTTACTTCAGTATAAGTAGAGTTATCTAGTTTGATAGAGGATATGAATAGATTTACACTCTTATCAACCCATTACCAAACAACAAAATTTTAGCCTAGTCCAAAATCATAGGTGTTGCAGACGACAAGTTCCATTGAACAAAATTTAACATTTTTTGGTCTTTCTTGGTAGAAAACATTATGGGTAATGAAGAAATTGTTTGTCACAATGTTTTCCAAAGCCTTTATTTTGTGGGGCATCCAAAAGCGCCAATGTGCGGGAAAGGGTCAATCAAGACAAAACTTGGACACAATGTTGGGGACTTTAACATCTCAGATGAGTTTGTTTTTCAGTCTGATCTGATCTGAAAGTCAAGAGTTACGTGCCCTTGAATTTGACAAAATAGCCATTTTCGGCTGTTTTCAACCTTTGTTGCGCTCTAGAATCTACAATTATTATTCAATCAAGACAAAACTTGGACACAATGTTTTGGACCATAAGATCTGGGATTAGTTTGATTTTCAGTCTGATCTAATCAGAAAGTCAGGAGTTATGTGCCCTTGAATTTTACAAAATTGCTGTTTTTAGCTCACCTGAGCACAAAGTGCTCAAGGTGAGGTATTGTGATTGTCCGTCGTCCGTCCGTCCGGTCGTCCGTCCGTCCGGTTGTCCGTCCGTCCGTCCGTCCAGCCGTCTGTCCACAATTTCTTTAAAGATCTTCTTCTCCCAAACCAGTGGGCCAATCTTTTTGAAACTTGGCAGGAATGATCCTTGGGTGAAGGGCTTTCAAAGTTGTTAAAAGAATTTGATTCTATTAAAGACTCTGGCTGCCGCGGCATGAGAAAAGGGGAAAATAGCTAAATCTTTTAAAAATCTTCTTCTGCCTAACCAGTTGGCCAATATTCTTGAAACTTCACATGAATGATCCTTGGATGAAGGGCTTTCAAAGTTGTTAAAAGAATTTGATTCCATCAAAGACTCTGGCTGCCGCGGCATGAGAAAAGGGGAAAATAGCCAAATCTTTTAAAAATCATCTCCTACCTAACCAGTTGGCCAATATTCTTGAAACTTCACATAAATGATCCTTGGATGAAGGGCTTTCAAAGTTGTTTAAAGAATTTGATTCCATCAAAGACTCTGGCTGCCGCGGCATGAGAAAAGGGGAAAATAGCCAAATCTTCTAAAAATCTTCTTCTGTCTAACCAGTTGGCCAATGTTCTTGAAACTTCACATGAAAGATCATTAGGTGGCGGGCTTTCAAAGTTGTTAAAAGAATTTGATTCCATCAAAGACTCTGGCTGCCACGGCATGAGAAAAGGGGAAAATAGCCAAATCTTTTAAAAATCATCTCCTGCCTAACCAGTTGGCCAATATTCTTGAAACTTCACATGAATGATCCTTAGGTGAAGGGCTTTCATAGTTGTTAAAATAATTTGATTCCATCAAAGACTCTGGCTGCCGCGGCATGACAAAAGGGGAAAGTATAAGCCAAATCTTCTAAAAATTAAATCTTTTTCTGCCTAACCAGTTGGCCAATATTCTTGAAAGTTCACATGAATGATCCTTTGGTGAAGGGCTTTCAAATTTGTTAGAAGAATTTTGTTAATATTTAAACTATTGCCTATTAGTGCAGTAGTATCAGAAAAAGGACAAAAGAGCAATACTTCTAAAAAAGGCTGAATATTTGTTACATTCATTTGAAAAACACGTGAGAAAGGGCTTTATTGAAACATTTATTTTGCTGCTATTCAGGTCTAAGTGTTTAATTTCAACAAGGCAACAATTTTCAGGTGAGCGACCTAGGGCCATCATGGCCCTCTTGTTTACTGTTTTCGACTTTGTTTACACACTAGAATCTACAATTATTGACCAATCAAGACAAATCTTGGACACAATGTTGGAGACTATAAGATCTCAGATAACTTCGATTTTCAGTTTGATCTGATTAGAAAGTCAAGAGTAATGTGCCCTTGAATTTGATAAAATTGCTGTTTTTGGCTGTTTTCGACCTTGTTTATACTCTAGAACCTACAATTATTTATCAATCAAGACAAAACTTGAAGACAATGTTGGGGACTATAAGATCTTGGATGAGTTTGATTTTCAGTCTGATCTGACGAGAATGTTGAGAGTTATGTGCCCTTGAATTTGACAAAATTGCTATTTTTGGCTGGTTTCGACCTTGTTATCCCCCGCCGAAAAAAATTTTCGGGGGGGGGGGGGGGGGGATTTTTGCCATGTCCGTCCGTCCGTCCATCCGTCCGTCCGTCCATCCGACATTCGTTTCCGCGCTATTTCTTGGAAACTATAGACCGGATTTCGATGAAACTTGGCACACAGCTTTACTACAAAGAGGACATGCGCATATCGTCGGGGTTACCCGGTTCGACCATTGAATTCAGAGTTACTGCCCCTGACTGTTTAAGCCATATACATACAGAGTGATATTCGTTTCCGCGCTATTTCTTGAAAACTATAGATTGGATTTCAATGAAACTTGGCACACAGCTTCACTACAAAGTGGACATGCGCATATCGTCGGGGTTACCTGGTTCGACCGCCGAATTTAGAGTTACTGCCCCTGACTGTTTTAGCCATATACATACAGTGATATTCGTTTCCGCACTATTTCTTGGAAACTATAGACCGGATTTCGATGAAACTTGGCACACAGCTTCACTATAAAGTGGACATGCGCATATCGTCGGGGTTACCCGGTTCCACCGCCGAATTTAGAGTTACTGCCCCTGACTGTTTTAGCCATATACATACAGAGTGATATTCGTTTCCGCGCTATTTCTTGAAAACTGTAGACCGGATTTCAATGAAACTTGGCACACAGCTTAACTACAATGAGGACATGCGCATATCGTCGAGGTTACCCGGTTCGACTGTCGAATTTAGAGTTACTGCCCCTGACTGTTTAAGCCATATACATACAGAGTGATATTCGTTTCCGCGCTATTTCTTGAAAACTGTAGACCGGATTTCGATGAAACTTGGCACACCGCTTCACTACAAAGTGGACATGGGCATATCGTC
Source organism: Fragum sueziense (assembly GCA_963680895.1). Classification (NCBI taxonomy): domain Eukaryota; kingdom Metazoa; phylum Mollusca; class Bivalvia; order Cardiida; family Cardiidae; genus Fragum; species Fragum sueziense. The sequence goes on along the minus strand of OY804606.1, from coordinate 29,640,401 downwards.
GGGGTTACCCGGTTCGACCGCCGAATTTAGAGTTACTGCCCCTGACTGTTTTAGCCATATACATACAGTGATATTCGTTTCCGCGCTATTTCTTAAAAACTATAGACTGGATTTCAATGAAACTTGGCTCACAGCTTCACTACAATGAGGACATGCGCATATTGTCGGGGTTACTGGGTTCGACCGTCGAATTCAGAGTTACTGCCCCTGACTGTTTAAGCCATATACATACAGAGTGATATTTGTTTCCGCACTATTTCTTGAAAACTGTCGACCGGATTTCGATGAAACTTGGCACACAGATTCACTACAAAGTGGACATGCGCATATTCTCTGGGTTACCCAGTTGGACCGCCGAATTTAGAGTTACTACCCCTGACTGTTTAAGCCATATACATACAGAGTGATATTCGTTACTGTAGACCGGATTTCGATGAAACTTGGCACACAGATTCACTACAAAGTGGACATGCGCATATCCTCGGGGTTACCCAGTTCGACCGCCGAATTTAGAGTTACTGCCCCTGACTGTTTAAGCCATATACATACAGAGTGATATTCGTTTCCGCGCTATTTCTTGAAAACTATAGATCCGATTTCAATGAAACTTGGCTCACAGCTTCACTACAAAGTGGACATGCGCATATTGTCGGGGTTACCCGGTTCGACCGTCGAATTTAGAGTTTCTGCCCCTGACTGTTTTAGCCATATACATACAGAGTGATATTCGTTTCCGCGCTATTTCTTGAAAACTATAGACCAGATTTCAATTAAACTTGGCACACAGCTTTACTACAATGAGGACATGCACATATCGTCGGGGTTACCCGATTCGACCGCCGAATTTAGAGTTACTGCCCCTGACTGTTTTAGCCATATACATACAGAGTGATATTAGTTCTGTTGAAGCCATATACATACAGAGTTATATTCGTTTCCGCGCTACTTTATTGACAATGAAAATATGTTCGGCGGGGGATATCAATTCAACGAATTTGCTTGTTTACATTCTAGAATCTACAATTATTGATCAATCTATACAAAACTTGGACACAATGTTGGGAACCATAAGATCTCATATGAGATTGATTTTCAGTCTGATCTGATCAGAAAGTCGAGCGTTTTGTGCCCTTGAAATTGATAAAATTGTTGTTTTCGGCTGTTTTCGACCTTGTTTATAATCTAGAATCTACAATTATTTATCAATCAAGACAAAACTTGGATACAATCAGGGCTACAGATAAGTGGAGGTGAAGACATACTAACATTGTTTTTTCGAATTCAAATCCCATGTTGTGGGTACTCATTTGAATCGTCTCGACGAGACGATACAAATGAGTACCTACAACATAGGGTTGGATGATCACTGACAGCATTATTGCAGTTTGAAAAGTCACCACCCCTCTTATCTGGAGCCCTGTACAATGTTTGGCACCATAATTTAGATCTTGGATGAGTTAGATTTTCACAACCTTATTGACCATAAGTTCTTTTTCAGTCTTAAAGTAATAAATATTAATTGAATTGAACAAAAGTGTTGCTCATATCATTTAGGTTCAGGTGAGCGAATTAGGACCATCATGGTCCTCTTGTTTTCCAAGTGTCTTAGTTGGTGGTAGACCAAACCTTGTCTGGAGCATAACATGAAAAGTATGCAAGGTAGAATCATAAAACTTCATAGGTGGAGAGAACTCATTTTGGAGAAGTGTCATGCACAAGAATCGTAACTCTGTGGATCATATTAATGGAGTTATTGCCCTTTGTTGATTTTAATACTTGATAAAATACCGTAACGGGACCATATCAATTGATAGATGGCTACATTAAAGGTAGGCCCTTGATTGGGCATGTGTTTTACAAACATCTCTTGTTAAAAATTTATTCCTCCTATTGAATGACCTATCATTTTAAGTGCCCACCTTACTTTCCGATTTATTCTGATACCTCTTAACCTTTTCCCAAACCACAATAATTTAGGGTGGTTCAAATTCAAAGCTACCGCAGACGACAAAATGGTTGTGGATAAACACAGGATCTGTGTATATTTTAGCACAGAAATATTGAGACAAAAGGAGAAACTGCTGGTTATCAGCAGTTTCTTCTTTTGTCTCAATGTTTTCCCCCGCCATTTCTATTAGAGACGTCAAAACCAGGTCTTCTTTGGGAAAGGGTTAATTCCTTGTCAAAGCATTCATGAAAAATGGGATGTGACAGAAAACTGGCAAAAATGCAATCATTTTCATATATTAATGATGGAAAGATTTTCTCATGTCCTTTGCTGTATGATGTGCATATCTGGCTATAACTAACCTTTCTTGTTTTCCTTTTCCTGTTAAGTTTTTTGTGACATGAAAACAAGAAGTTGTTTGAAATGGTTGCTTTAATTGAAGTTGTTTCTTCCATTTCTTTTTTAAGGTCCAGTGAAGAACTTGCAACTCACGCTCATGAGCAAAAACGGTGATATTATATCTAGAGAAAGTTTCCAGGAAAGCGACACAGCGGTAAAATTGTTACCAGGGCATTATATGGTAAGATTTAGCAATGAAACAACAAAACTGAAAAACCATAAAAATTTGAAATGTTAAAAAAATGAAAGAAAGCCATACTGTGTATAACCTTTTAACCCTTTCCCAAACAAGACCTGGTTTTGACATCTCTACCAGGAAAGACTTTAGAAAACATTGACACAAAAGAAGAAACTGCTGATAACCAGCAGTTTCTCCTTTTGTCTCAATATTTTCTATGCCATACACAAATCCTATCTTTAATAACATCCATTTTGTCATTTGTGGCAGTATTAGAAGTGGATCACTCTAAAATTTTGTTGTTTGGGAAAGGGTTAAGGTATTCTATCCATCATTAGATACCAAACATATTGTCATAGTAGTTGAAAAAGGAAAAAAAAATTAACCAAACATATTGTAAAACTTACGGCGTCATCAGTGGAAATGGAAATTGACAAAGGGTATTCTTTGTCAATTTCCATTATCGCAGAGGATGCCAAAAAAATTGATGAGGGTGTACCAATGAAAATTTCTGTTGCAATGGATGACGCCTGGAGTTGCGCAAAGTGTTTGATATCTAAATATGGATGGAATACCTTAATGAATTGGTAATCGGATAACTCCAATAATTCTGTAAAAGTTAGGGCTGAACGAGTACCAGAATATGTGCTAATTTGGAACCTGCTGCGGAAAACAAAACGGATTTTGACAAAGATAGGATTTATGTATAATACAGCAAATAAAATATTGAGACAAAAGGAGGAAGTGCTGATTATCAGCAGTTTCTTCTTTTGCCTCAATGTTTTCCCAAACTTTTCTATCAGCTACATCAGAACCAGAGCCGCGTTCTTTAGAGCGAGATTTTTTAAGATTTCTAAAGATGTTTTGGATAAAGCGTTTTTAAGACCGAGACTTTGACCGCGGTGTTCTGAATGCTCCATATTTATACAAATGACGTCATCATGACGTCATTTGTATAAAGTATGGAGCATTCGGAACACCGTGGTTTATAAATTATGGAGCGTTCGGAACAACTCGTTCAAGTCTCTTTTATATTGTTTCTACAGAATTGACCGAGGGGTTCCGAAAGAAGTGTAGAGCAATGGCGGCTCGCAGTGATCGTCTTAAAAATCTAGCTCAAAAGAGTGCTTTATCCTAAATCATCTTAAGAAATCTCAAGAAATCTTAAGAAATCTCGCTCTAAAGAACGCGCCTCAGGTCTTGTATTTGGGGAGGGTTAAATTCTTGATGATAAAGATTTAGATCTTTCAGACATATAAGAACAAAATATTAATTTTTAGCTCGACTTTTCGAAGAAAATGAGAGCTTATACTGTCACCCGGGCGTTGGCGTCGGCGTTGCAACAAAGGTTAAAGTTTTTTCAAACATCAATAACTTGCATACTATCAAAGGGATTCAACCCAAACTTGGAATACTTATTCACCATCACACCCTCTACCTTACTATCAGGGCCCATGACCCTGGGACCACTCTATGTGGAGTTATGCCCCCTTTATACTAAGCAACTTAGAAAGTCGAGCGCTCTGTCTTCGGACAGCTCTTGTACATTTAAGGTAGTCCATCCCTAATGAGGTTTACACTGCATCCAAATTATTTGGACCAAGTCATAGACATTCGGCGGTGGAATGTTCCACTGCGGAATGTTTTCGACGACAGTGATGCATAAAAAATTCCGACGTCACATGAATCTAAGGGGTGGACTACCTTAACCTTTTGACTACCAAGGGAAATGGTCCCTTATATACCAGAGGAAAATTTACACAGGTTATAATTTACCTTAACCCTTTCCCAAACAAGACCTGGTTTTGACGTCCCTAATAGAAAAGGCTTGGGAAAACATTGAAACAAAAGAAGAAACTGCTGATACCCAGCAGTTTCTCCTTTTGTCTCAATATTTTCTGTGTCATATTTTACACAAATCCTCTCTTTGATAACACCAATTTTTTTCATTTGTGGCATTTTTTGAAGTGGACCATCTGAAAATTTTGCCGTTTGGGAAAGGGTTAACACTGTTTTGGCAGACAACAAAATAATGTGACGTCAAAAACACTAAAAAGTAGGCAAACATTGTAAACATTGTGCATGCATAGCATATACCAATCATATAGTCTTGCAATATCCCAGTATTCTTTATGAGTAGTATAGCTGTTGCGAGGGAAAAAGACGTCTTGTATGGTATACGCAGAGCACTTTTTGCGTCGCTATAGATAGTTAAAAATGTCAATACAAATACAATTTGTCTAATAAGCAATCTATACCAGTGAAGGCTTAAATATTTTGTATCTAATACTTTCCTAATAGGTAAAGTGCACAGCCATGGGAAGCAACCCTGAAGCCAAGATGATGATTATGTACAACGACAAAATGGAGGAAGCAAAGCAAACTAACAAACTGATTATCTCCGGCGGAGGCCCGACATACAACTCCACACAGTCCATGGATATGCTCCATCTCAAGTCTATGGAGCTTGAGCAGTTACTAATGTGCGAAGCCAACGTGGAGAAGACGTCATTTGCCAAGAAAAGAGCGGGAATCAAAATGCTTGTCCAAATCGGTAACATATTTATATATACATGTATGCTTAATTCTTATGCAAACTTTAGACTTGTCAAAATTTAAAGATATCGCTTGCAGCCGGCAATTTAAATTGCAGACGGCAATTTTTAAATGAATAAAATTAGACATTAGTTGTGGGCTACCTTTATGTAATAAATTTTAAATTTGACTGTCACTGTTGATCTTCATTTCTCAGAGGTACAGATAAGAGGGAGTGAAGCATTTTAAAATGCAATATTTCATTTCGTTTTTCACCAAACCCTATGTTGTGGGTACTCATTGGAATCGTCTCACCGAGACAATTCAAATGAGTACCCACAACATAGGTTTTGGATTTGAAATAACAGATTAAGAATTGATGTCTTAACTCCCTCTTATCTGTTGCCCTGTTTCTATTTGCAGACAAGCCAAATTTCATGTGTTCCAACCTGTCTACGGCACCAGGCAAGCGTTACAGAAAAAAATGTTTTTATGCCTCCGTATGGAAATATGGGGGCATATCGTGTTACTTGTGTCCGTCCATCTGTCTGTCCGTCCCAAAACTTAACATTGACCATTTCGGGAGCATTTGTGCTTCACAAACACATCTTGTTTGAACTGTTTTTCGAATGCTTCTCATGCATTTCTATTTGCAGACAAGCCAAATTTCATGTGTTCCAATCTGTCTACGGCACCAGGCGAGCGTTACAGAAAGATTGAGTGCATGCTGATGACAAAACAAGGATCAAGTGCCCCAGTGTGCAACAATGTGTTCTGGAAGTTTGGGGAAAAAGGAGATTTTCACACTGTTGAAAATGATGAAAAATACACAGATAAAAATCAAGTGTATAACATTGTTCAGTCGCAATGTGTGGTAAGTATTTTTGGTGCAAATATTCGTAAAAAAAAGGGTGGGGCTATCCCGGAAATTGGTGTTGGGGTAATGCCTTGGTCAAGTTTTCATGTGCAAGTTTCTCAAATCTATGTTGCTATTGCTCTGAAACTTTGCACATAGGCTTACAATTTTTCACTATCCAGCGCTTGATAGTCACGCTTTGAGACAGCTCTTGTTGTGATATTTTTTGTGAATTAGGCAGTAATTTTATGGATAGATAGTCTTTAACCCTTTCCCAAATAGCAGAAATTTTAACATTTTCAATTTGAAAGCTGCTGTAGATGACCAAATGGATCTTGATATAGCAAAAAATTGCATATAATATTGCCAGGAAAATATTAAGGCAAAAGGAGAAGATGCTGGTTATCAGCATTTTCTACTTTTGCCTCCATGTTTTCCCAAGCCTGTGCTAATAGGGACGCCACTACCAGGTCTTGTTTCGGAACGGGTAGAGGATGTGATTGAAAATATGTGGAAAGGTATAATTACAGGTAGTGTCACCTGCTTTTCCACAAAAACTTTTTATGCCATTATGTGTTATTTTTGATTTGGTGAAATGCCTGATTCCACGCAAAGCATATTCTTTTTAAAGAGTAATAAGTACACACAACATGTGGATTTGAAGTTGAAATTTTATTTTGATTTAATCTTGTTTTATTTTGCAGCCTGTAGAGACTGGTTTAAAAGTTACGCTGACGATTTTCACGATGAACGACGCGCACATGAAAACCACATTTTACATCATGTACGGCATCGGAAATGATTCTGTACAGCATCCAATCACAATCACAAAAAAGGGTAAGTCTATTTATCGTTACTGTGAGGTCAAAACCTCGTAACCCCAGCTTTTCAAGCTGTAGTTACAAGGTTTTGACTCCCCACACATGAAAAACACATTTTACATTGTGTACGGCATTGATTCTGTAAAGCATCCAATCACAATCACAAAAAAGGGTAAGTCTATTTATCGTTAGTGTGAGGTCAAACCCTCGTAACTCCCGCTTTTCAAGCTGTAGTTACAAGGTTTTTACTCCCCAAACATGAAAAACACATTTTACATTGTGTACGGCATTGATTCTGTAAAGCATCCAATCACAATCACAAAAAAGGGTAAGTGTATAATAGGGAACCACTTTATCCAGTTAGCAGTGACGTAATTTCGGACAAACAATGGTATTCCGTAGTTGTTGTTACAAAATCTCGTAACTACGGCTTGAATCAAGCCGTAGTTACGAGATTTTAAAACAACACCAACGGTTTATCAAAACAACAGTAAACTCAATCTATTTTTAGCACAAAATTTATTGCCTTTATATATCGTAATTTCTAATGCAATGTAGTTTTGGCAGAAAGTTGTGGATACTTTAAAAACCCAAAAATTTAACTCATAGAAAAAACATTTAACATCTAAACTACCTTTGATTAAGAAAACTGTCTGGGTTAAGTATAATCTACGCTGCACTCTACATGTCTTTTATGAATATAATCATCACTGTGGTTAATCACATGATTCAGAATTTCAGAAACTCATCAATATTTTTGTTTATACCGGACCAATTTGATTATTCTAATTTGAAGCAGAGAAGATTGGAAAATGAATAAGCTGGATGTGATGGATTTTTGAAAACTTTTTAGCGAGCCGGGACTTTATGTCCGGGGAGCTAATGTCACATCCCTAGTGTCGACGTCGCGTCCCGTCGCGTCTTCACTTGAAAAACTTTAACTTGGTGTATATCTCGGGCACTATGAGAGATACAGCCTTGATATATCATACATAGATACATCTTGACAAGACCTTTCATTTGAGACCATGACATTTGGCCTAGTGACCTTGGCCTTGGAATTTGACCTACTTTTGAAAAACTTTAACCTGGCCTATATCTCAGACACTATTAGAGATACAGCCTTGATATTTCATACATAGATACATCTCGAAAAGACCTTTTATTAGAGACCATTACCACTGACCTTGTGACCTTGACCTTGGAGTTTGACTTACTTTTAAAAAATTTGTGGTTTTTGTGACAAGCTCCCGTATAGGCGAGCTACGTTGTCCGCGGACAACTCTTGTTATCAGCTTATTTTACAACAATCCATTACGTCTATCTAATGTGTGACGTCTTACCGAGTTCCCTGCTTCAAATCAAATTCAAATCGGTCTTGTATTAAAAAAATTGTTGACGATTTTCTGTAATTGTTGTATATTGTCCTCGGTGTATATTATCATATTCACTTCATGGATAGGTAAGTTTTCAGTCCTTTAATAGGTGTTTACAACACTATTGAAGTAATTTTGAAAGGCATTTAAAATTCAATGATACATAGTGTCACAATTAGGCTTCAATGAAGCGAATTAAAGGGGAAATTATGTAATAGCCTTTAGATTTTAAATCAATCAATCAAATATTTCATTGCATTAAGCATTATACATGCATATAGCAACATAATATTAACATGAATCAAGAGAGCATAGATAACTTCATAAGCTTGTCATACTTCAAAACTAATTGAATGAATTTGTGAACACTATAGAAATAACAACAACTACACCTGAAATCACGACAACAGTCAATATGGGTAATACACCGACAGCAAATGTCACACTTGATGATGAGGATGGTGAGATTAAGTTCGACAGACGGGAGTTGCTGCTTCAGTCTGTTGAACTGAAAAGTACAGTTTTAACCCTTTCCCAAACAAGACTGGCTTTTGACGTCTCTAGTAAAGAAGGATTGATGAAACATTGAGGCAAAAGAAGAAAATGCTGATAAATCAGCATTTTCTCCTTTTGCTTCAATATTTTCCATGCCATGTTGCAAACAAATCTTATCTATATCAACACCCATTTCTGGTCTGCAGCAGCTTTTGAATTAGACAACCTTAAAATTTTGATGTTTGGGAAAGGGTTAATGCATTTATAACAAGTTTCCTATTCCAGCTTCTAATATGGGATATTAATCCATTACCAGCAAAATTTTAGATTTGTCCAAATTCAAAGATGCTGCAGACGAGGACTAAGTTGCAAATTGATGCAAAGAATATTATTTCATGTGCCCATACAATAGTTTTATGGAAAGCATTGGTATCTTTTTCATAGTTTCTTTTTATGCACCAGTCAAACTCCCTATCCATGAAGCTGTGATCCAAGTCTAACTAAATTTTGAAAAAAAAGCACCTGAATGTTCAAATTGTTTGTACATAACATTGAATTAATTATCACTTCACTTGCATGCAGGCCTTGACCTAAATTTTCAGACACTTATTTCACTGCATTTTATCTAAAATAGTTTAATTTGGTTATCACCTGATGAAAATTTTCATCAAATCACTGATTGAAGTTTCAAAACTTAATGATCGAATGAATGAATTAGCACCTGATAAGAAACATTTTGTCATATATGTTATTGAACTTTCAAAACTAATGAAATCACTCATTGGTTAGCGTTTCTAATACTGCTTGCCATGAAAATATGCTTGCACAAAAATGGATATTTTAAGGAAGGCTGGAAAACAGACCAGTCTTCATTTTATTTCCTCTTCATTCTAAAATTTAACACAATATCTTAGACTGGGCTTCATTCATGCTTATTACTTTATTTGTTTCTTTTTTTTTTTTTTTTTTTTTTTTTTTTTTGATTATGTGAAAAGAAAACTCTGTCTATACAGAAAAATATATTGCCTATTGTAAAAATATGCATTTGATAGTCTGAATTCAATGTTGAAACTAGTTTAACATTAATTTTTTAGTGCATTAAGGAAATTATTAGTATTAAAACAGTGCATGTGATCATTTTTTGAAACATTTGAGATATTTATCTGTCTGGGCTAAGTTGGATAAACAGTGGTTAGCACTAGCCAAATGGTTAAATACCTGTTTTTGTTAGAATTTCCTGTTTTTATAGGGAAATCTAACCAAAATGGGTTTTTAACTACTTGGATCGTGCTAACCAAAGTTTATACAATCAGACTCAAATAGGTAGCCTACTACCAAACAACAAAATTCTAGGATGGTCCAAATTCAAAGACCTTGCAGACGACATTTTTTAGGTAAATGAAGTTAAACAATTTTTTGTACTTTTTGGGTGGAAAACATGGTGGGAAATGTAGAAATTGCTTGTTACAAGCAATTTCTACATTTTCCACAATGTTTTCTAAAGCCATCATCTAGTGGGGAGTCAAAAAGCGTCATTGTATGGTAATGGGGTAACATGCTGGACTTGTAACCATATTGTCCAATTATGACCCATAGTGCTAAAGAGACTTCTGTGATCCCAAGTCTGGCACATAGGGCTTCTGTTGAAATGATGGTCGTACTAGGAAGACATGACGTGTCAATCAACCAATTAATTAACCCATTACCAGACGGCACAATTTCGGACCGTTCCAATTTGAAAGCTGTTGCAGATGACAGTTTCAAGTTGTTGAAATTTTAAAAATCTTTGCATTTTGCATTGGAAAACACTGTGGAAAATGAAGAAATTGCTTGTCACGAGCAATTTCTTCATTTTTCACAATGTTTTTTCTAGCCTTTTCTTATAAGGGAGTCAAAACGCATCACTGTGCAGTAATGGGTTAATTAACCAACCAATCAATCAGTTAATCAGCTCTCATTTCTTATATCAGATACATAGCCGGGCAGTGTACTCACCCAGGTCTATTATTCAGCTTATTGACGGTCGTTCTAGGAAGATATGTCAATCAATAAATTACCGTTTCTATTTATCAATCAATCAATTTTCATTTCTAATTACAGATACATCGGCGGGCAGTGTGCTGTCACCACTCGGTCTACTATTCAGCTTATTGATGGCCGTGCTAGGAAGACATGTTTCGAGGAGTTTGTAACAACAGCAATATCTAGAAGCTCATTTTAACAATTTGTACTACATCCGTTATAAATGTTGAATCCACCAGTCTAAAGGCAGTTAAACCCACCAGTCACAGGAATTTTGATTCTTTCCCAAACAAAATTTTGGGGGTGCTTGGATTTAAAGCTGCTACAAACCTCGAAATGAATGTAATTAAAGGTAAAAGTTGCGAATAATGTAGCACAGAAAATGTTGAGGCAAAAGGAGAAAATGCTGGTTACCAGCATTTTCTTCTTTTGCCTCAATGTTTTCCCAAGCATAGTCTTTTACGGACGTCAACACCGTGTCTTGTTTGGGAAAGATTTAAGTATTTCATCCATCTTTAGATACCAAAAGCTCTGTGCAGCTTCGGGTGTCTTCTATAACAATGGGAATAGATGATTGTATACGCTCGTTAATTTCATGCCGTCCTCTGTTGCAACGGAAATTGACAAGGGTATACTTCGTCAATTTCCATTGCCACGGATGACGTCCGAAGTTGCATGAAGTTTTGGGTTTCTAATGATGGATGGAATACCTTAATATACTATTTATCATGATAATTTGTGAGTAACTTCATTTTGAATGCACTTATCAAGAAAAAAATTATAATTGGAAAATTATAATATATTTGGATTATTAGCCCAATCCATGCTGATCTACATAATTTTGTAAGAGACATTTGAAATTAAGTGTTCAAAATGGTAATGAACAACATAGGATTTTGAAACAAGTTTGCTTTCAACATGTGATTTTGCAATTTTATATCATCGCTTTTCAACAAAAATCTGGTAACTGCAGCTTATTTCAAGCTGCAGTTACGAGATTTTTGTTGAAAAGCAGCAATATGTTATCCCACAGAAGGATCGGTTACATAATGATGTCCTGCAATTTGTGAATAAAAATGCTCTTATCAAACATTTTGCAGTTCTACGAGGGCTTAGTTGAAAACCGTTGTTTCTGTTTAAAGAATTATAATCACTGTGTATAACCGTACAGTGAGCCAAACCGGAAGTGCCACCGACTGTACGCACAAATATCACTAGTTCACCTCAAATAATTCAACAGTCATTTTTTTCGTATCGAGGTAACTTTTTATCTATTCATCGCTTTTAAACGCGGTTTGCGATTATAAAAAGCGAACTGAACATACCTGTCATTTTTGTTCTTCGTTACACCCTGAAACGGCGCTTTTGTCTACAAATCAGGATTTAGCACTCGCAATCACCGAGTTTCGTTCCATTTTGGCCGTGGTTATGACAGATTTTTCTCCCGAAAGGTATGTTTCGACACACAATACATAGTGTTTTACTGATGGAAGAGTCGTTTAATCTAATATTGTGACAACCCAATTCTCCGTTTTGCAACGGGAGCTCGGATATTTGAAAAAAAGCCTACTGAAAACAACCACCCTGTTGCCAACAACTGTACGACTAGTTTCCAAAATGTTTTTCGTTACCGTACGACTAGTTCTTCGTTACTGTATGACTAGTGTCCAGTATGTAATGCATGTTTAGGTTTGATTTATTGGTGTTTTACGCCGTTGTCAATTGCTATGATCATATCGCGGTGGCTGGAGCACCTAACCATTGGTACCTGTTGTTTCTCATACTAGTACCGGCACAACACCGTAACCGAGCCTCTATCTGCTCGCCCACATAGATTAACGATATCAAACCATTGGAGAGGGACATTTTTGTCAGAAAGGACATTTGCCGCAGCCGGGTATCGAAGCCGGGACCTTTCGAGTAAGAGGCAGATGCGCTACCAACTGCGCTATGGTCGCGGCCTACAGGCACTTTTGCTTCCATACCAATCCTATTCATTTTGAAAATTGATATTTGTATAATTAGGGATCATTTTGGGGCGCGATTTGGACAAATTCTCTCATTTCTTTTGCCAGAAATCTCACTCAAATTTGCTCAATGGGAGAACAATCTCACAGAAAAATGTAAAATATATAGTAAGAAATTTGATCAAATCTCTCACTGAAAATTCATTTTCTCTCATTAGTTTTGGCTGAATGAGACATTTTCTCTCAAGCAGTTTGAGAGACAGAATTATCCCTGTTGTATTATATATTTATCATACGAATAAAATAAATATGTTGAAACTAATCAAAGTTGGATTTTGGGTTTATCAAATTCTTATAAAAATACAGAATTGATACTCGTTTTGTCGACATCGGATAAGTCTATTTTTGCCTAAGTCGAAGTGAAGTAGGCCTACCGTCCTCATCAAATGGGTGTCAAGTATGTTAAACAATATTATTTTGAAATAAATGTAGCGATTGAAATATATTTAAAGAATGATATAATTTGTCCCTTTCGAAAAAGGTATTTTCTTTTTCTTAAATATCAGGATTGGAAATGACAAAATTCTTCAATGGTGTCAACACTGTTCATTAGGTCTATACGGGGATATGTATCCTTTATTTGCCCTCTCCTGCTTTTGTAAAGCCAGCAGCTAGAGTTCAGATCTAAAATAAATTTAGACTTGTAGCAACATTCTGCCAGATTGCCGATGAGTAGTCACCGACTGTTTATCGACTCAGTGTATCGGACAAGAAATGCCAAGACAGTGCTGTTTGATCTGTTGGTTTTCGTAGATCGATTTCTAGTTATGAAATAATAACGAGTTTAGAGGTCTTTATTCGCCTAATAAAAACCGATGTGCTACGGACTATATCATCAGTGTCGGTAAAAACCGAGGCGCTCAGTGCCGAGGTATTTGCCTTAACATGTAGTTCAGAGCACAGAGGTTTTTATTTAGCAAATAAAGACCTCTAAACTTGTTATTATCTCCATTATAACACTCTAAATAATAATTCGAAATGTGTTGTTTTGTGTAAATTCTGCCATGATCTAGTTTTCAGGATAGGAAACGCATTGGTGGTTTTAATAGTGATATTATTGATGACGTCATTTGACGCAGGTGATGTTTTTATCGTTGTTTTGTCATATTATGGAAATGGAAATTAACAGCAATTAATCCGAGATGCCTTGTCAAGTGAGCCGGGACTTCATGTCCGGGGAGTTAATGTCACAGCCCTTGTGTCTGCACAGGTGTTGCTTTGCGTCTTCAGGGGGTTTCACATAAAAGTTCGGACGGCCCGGAGATGTGGTACTGGCATATTTTAAGTAGAATCGGAGATGTTATTGAAAATTAGTTGGCGGTATGTCATTGATTGATAGAGGCATCAGCCAACAAAAACAGAATATTTTCATGATCGGCAGCGTGTCTGCCAATATATACTGCTAGTTTAAACCAACCGATCAATCGGCTGAATATTCTCTGTTTTGAAAAAGTCGGTGAAGTCTCATTGACTAGTTGCTGAAAATCTGTCGGGATTCTGTCGAACATCTAACGGACTATAACTAAATATTAAAAACATCGCCGACGTTCCAACTTAAAGGCAATTTCATGTAACACCGACTTTCTTAAATCGGCCGGTATCAAAGAAATTAGCCGCCAACGCTGGGGCTTTGCTTTTATGTGACTACTCGACCAAACCATTCCTCAGTCAAGTGACTACCTTGGTATACTTCCACATTGTAATTTGAGCATAGAAACAACCTAGAACCGCACACATGCCCATACCGCCAATGCCTATGTGACTCTACCAGGCAAAAATCACATAAAATTTGGTTGCACCGTTTTTATCAGCGATTTTGCTCGTTGTGTTGCTGTCAGACCAGTAGAAAATATTGACGTAAGACTGACGTCGATTTGTTTTGAAGTGATTGGTTTTCCTATCAGCCACATTAAAGCCGTGCCTTGGCAGTGGCTATTACCCTTATTTTGCAATTAGGCTGGTATGCAGGTCATCGGATGAAACTGGTTGGGCATATGCAATGCATCTGAGTGGGACCCAGCGAGATGTCAACGATATGTCACTGATGATTGCAAAAATGAGTCAGACACTTTAGCAATGGGTAAAAAGTCAGCTGTACAAGGTCAGACAGTCGACAGTATCCCGTCAAATAGTCGGTGTGTAGTCACCGAGGCTTCATCGACTTCTTCAGACATTCAAAATGCCACTGATTGATCGGTTGATTTTAACTTGAGGTGCAAATTGGCCGACAAGTCGCCGATCATACAAAAACTGCTGTTTCTGTCGGCCAATGCGACGATCCATCGACTATGCATCTCCGATTAATCGCCGAGAATTGTTCCCCGATATTACCAAAAACCCCATTGCAGGCGCGTCAGAGCGTTCATATGACAGCAGCAACCGATCAAGCAAAATCAAACAACCAATCCGCGGCTTTTTAGTTGGTAAAGCGTTGGCGACATCTCACCGGCGATTGGACTGAATACTTCAATTATACACATCACAAACTTGTTTGATCTCTTTTGTCGTGTCGTGCATTAAATCGTCAATAAAAGAAAAAAAAAAACGACCAAATTTAACACCAGATTAAAACTACCTAATCAACTGGGGGCATGTTAGATTTTGATTTTATTGGGTTTTACGCCGTTTTAAACTGTTATGGTCGTATCACAGTGGCTGGGGCACCTAACCATGGTTTCCTGGTATTTATCTCACCAGTACCAAATGACTTTTATCAAATGTCAGAATGGAAACTGGCCAAGCTGGGGTTTCACCTCGCGACCCCTAACGGCATGTTAGATGTATAAAGCATTTAGTAAAGGGTCAAATACTTTTCACAGACAATTGGCCAGCATACAGTCATTCATCTGACAATGAACAGCCAACATTTCCAACATGTTCTTAAGGTAGTCAATCCCTAATGAGACTCACGCGACGTCGGAATTATTCAGGCAATGTCGTTAACATGTGGCAGTGGAACGTTCCACCACCGAATGCTTACAATGATGCAGGCATAAGTTCGGATTAGGTAACAAATTTGAACGATGTCCCTCGAAAAATTCCAATGTAGTATGATTCCCAATAATGGTGGTCTACCTTGATTCAATTATCAGCAATTTCTTGATAAGTTGGCAAAGCGGACATGTATCATTCTACCATACGTCGGCAAAGCCATAAGCCATCAAAGCAGAATATCAGAATACAGTCATTCATCTGACAAAGTACAGTCGATATTTCCAACATATTCTTAAGGTAGTCCATCCCTAATGAGATTCACGCGACAAAGGAATTATTCCGTCAATGTGGTTAACATGCGGCGGTGCAACATTCCACCACCTCATGTTAACGACGTCACACATATAAGTTCGGATAAGGTAACATATGTAAACGATGTTGCATGAATATCATTACGGATTGACTACCTTAATTCAATTATCAGCAATTTCTTGGTAAGTTGGCAAAGCGGACATGTATCATTCTACCATACGTCGGCAAAGCCATAAGCCATCAAAGCAGAATATTAGAATACAGCCATTCATCTTACAAAGTACAGTCGACATTTCCAACATATTCTTAAGGCAGTCCATCCCTAAGGAGATTCACGCAACATAAGAGTTATTCCTGCAATGTCGTTAACATGCAGCTGTGGAACGTTTCACAGCGGAATAATTACAATGTCGCACATATAAATTCGGATTACGTTACAAAGGTTATCGACGTCGCTCGAAAAATTTTGAAGGCGCTTGAATCTCATTTGGGGTGGATTACCTTAATGCAATTATGAGCAATTTCTTGATAAGTTGGCAAAGCCGACATACACTTTTATCATTCTACCATATGTCGACAAAGCCATAAGCCATCAAAGCAGAATCCCAGAATACAGCCATTCATCTGACAAAGTACAGTCGACATTTCAAACATGTTCTTAAGGTAGTCCATCCCTAATGATATTCATGTGACATCAGAATTATTCCGGCAATGTCATTTAAATGCAGGGGTGCAACATTCCACCACCTCATGTTAACGATGTCACGCGTATAAGTTCGGATTAGGTAATAAATGTCAACGATGTCGCATGAATCTCATTAGGATTGGACTACCTTAATACAATTATCAGCAATTTCTTGATAAGTTGGCAAAGCGGATATGTATCATTCTACCATACCTCAGCAAAGCCATAAGTCATCAAAGCAGAATATCCGAATACAGGCATTCATCTAACAAAGTACAGCCAACATCACCAACATATTCTTAAGGTAGTCCATCCCTAATGAGATTCACGGGACGTTTGAATTATTTGGGTATTGTTGTTAACATGTGGCTGTGGAACGTTTCATCGGGGAATGTTTACAACGTAATAAATGTTAATGATGTTGCTCGAAAAATTTTAAAGTTGCATGAATCTCATTAGGCTTGGACCACCTTAATTCAATTATCAGCAATTTCTTAATAAGTTGTATAAATGTTTGTGGGCAGAAATAACACTTAAAGCCGTGTTCAGACGCCATTCTTCATATGTGCTGAAACGAAACAAGATAAATTTAGACAGTTAGGATTATCATACTTATGTTTACAAAATGTATTACATAATTATGTATTTATTTTACATCGATTGGGAATCAAGTTCTTAAAGCTTAGATTGGTCCTTCTCGATACCTCTCCTTCACGGACATAATATTTTAAACATGTCGCTATGCCAGAGCGAACTATTGTACCCCCATTTCCCAAATTTTATAGGAGAGGAAAAATGCTGCTTAATTCTCTTAATGTTAAATAACAACTTGGATAACACACGTGACTTTTGGGAAGAGTTCACATTGTTTAATTTAGCAGCTTATACTCTATGGATTAAGACGAGATAAAGTTCGCCGTAAATGCATTTGAGGGGGCCATTCTATGTTGTAACTCGACTTTGCCCCGAATCCAGTGGTTTCTTCTAACATTCTAGCGAAAAAAATCTGTGCACGTGAACGCCATCCACTTTCGTTTTTTACCGAAAAATACTGACCTGATTATTTGAAAGAAGATCACTCAGATTATTTGACCTAGAGACATAGTGTCTGGCCATCACTCATACTCAGAATGCCTGCTTGATACATGTATAGCGGACGAGAATTGACCTGGCAGAGCTTTCCATTCGATTAGCATGGGCTGCTCTGCCAGGTCATTTCTCGTGAGGTATATATTGAGTATATGTAAAAAGCGTCAATTAACAAAAGGGTTGCTGGTTTACGGAGAAAGAACACATCTTGAAATGAAGTATATGGCTGTTAATCAAATGCCTCATCCCTTTGCTTACATTTCCCAAGAAAAAAATAAACGCAAAACTATAAAGCAATTAACTAGAGTAACGAAATCCAGCCCATCAATACATTGTTGTGGTGACACTAGTCGTACAGTTGTTTGACGATAGGTTGTAACTAGTGATTCTGTACATTTGTCGCTAGTCGTACAGTCAGTCGGAAGACAGGGGTGTAATTCTTCGCTAAATACCCAGGAGTGTATAATAACTAGGCGAAAACAGGGACATAGGTCTTCAAGAATAAAGATTGGCCTGTCTTTCTGTGCGTGTTTTATCAAAATTCATGCACTCAGTAACGAAAAATGACATTGGAAACACAAATTTGATGGGTCAGAAAAATGAAAAGTCAGTGATTTGCAACCGAAATTACTGTTTGATGGGTAAAGTATACATACTATCACAAAAATCATCACGCAGGCTGAACTACGTTTACTTTCGCTCATCAACATCGAAAACCGCGTTTAGATCCGTTTCCTGAGCTTTCAACAATCTCGATATGAAAACGTGACCCTATTTGTTTATCGAGGTGAACTAGTGATATTTGTGCGTACAGTCGGTGGCACTTCCGGTTTGGCTCACTGTACGGTTATACACAGTGATAATGCACTTACAATAATTTCGCATGAAAGCCTCTGTTAGGCCTTACTGGTATTTTTGTTTTCTACTCCACATTTTGTCAAACATTTTTGTTTTGTATGTAAATAGTACATGTAAAATGTCATGTAATTGTTGTGTTTTCAAATGATTGTTCTGCCATATATGTGGTTAAAAAGATCTTAATGATGTGTAAAATTGTGTAAACGAGACAATTATGTGATTCAATGTGATTCAATGTTGAAAGATTCATGTGTCATTTTGCCCTTACATTATCGCTTTTCAACAAAAACCTTGTAATTGCAGCTTGTTTTAAGCTGAAGTTACAAGGTTTTTGTTGAAAAGCAGCGATTTTATGCTAAGGTAAATCAAGCTTGTAGTGTAGACTTAGATACAATTGAACATGAATATGTGCGACCCAATCTGTGTCTAAACTGCCTGCCGGTCAAAGAAGACGAGGGTAGAATGTGAAATATAATGGCAAAACTCTGTTACGGGATTGAATCTCCAAAGATTCTTCTATTGCAATTAAAATAGGGAATATAAAAGTAATCAATGGCTTATCATCGGTGCTATGACAAAATGGCGTAACAAATTAGTTACGCAATTTTGTCAATTTTTTTTTTATAAATGCTTTCTACTAAGTATGTAGGAGCGCATATCCTGTCAAAACGGCGTTTTTCTACACCTATTAGAACCCTTTCAATTATCATGTGACAAAATTGCGTAACTCGATTTAGCTGACAAAAATGCGTTATAGGTAGACAAATTTACACGAGAGTAATATTGAGTTACGCAATTTTGCCGGCATATTTTTTAAACATTTTTTAAAACGGCAAAAACGTTTTTGGCTCTCCTGAAAAAAATGGTTTTCGAGCAAAATTTCTATTACGCCATTTTGTCATAGCACCGACGTTATATTAAATGTATGAGAGTATTTAGCTATTGAATCGATATCCAGAAGCTAAATTGCTGTTGTCTGTGGTTTGCCTTGTTTATATGTCATTTGACTTGTCATTTATTTCAATGTCATAAGTTAAAAAAAGGTCGAATTTTAAGATTATCCTTTGTCTAACCCTCTCCCAAAGTGCAAATATTTATCCAGTCATGATTTGAAAATTACTTATGAATTAATTGGTGCTGATATAGATCTAGGATTTGTTTACAAAATAGCTAATAAAGTGTTGAAGCAACAGATGAAAATGCTGGTTATTGGCATTTTCTTCTTTTGTCCCAATGTTTTCCAAAGATCTGTATGTAAGGGACATCTAAACCAGGACTTGTTTGGGAAAGGGTAAACAAAACATGTACACAAGAAGTTTGTATGATTTGTAAATTGTTGTAATCCATTCCTCATCATATTATTGCACATTACATCTATAAAAGCCCATTACCATACAGCAAAATTTTAGACCTGTCCAAATTCTAAGATGTTGCAGACAACAATTCAAATGATTGACATTTTATAGTCTTTTGAAGGAAAACATTGTGAAAAATGAAGAAATTGCTTGTCACAAGCAATTTCTTTATTTTATACAATGCTTTCCAAAGCCTTTTTGTTATGGTGGGTCAAAAGGCGTCACCCTGTGGTAATGGGATAGAAAATTGTTTTGCAAGTTTGTTGTTATGAAATTTTCATTTTGCAGCATCCTTTTGTCATAATGTTTTGTATATCATAATAATTATCGTACTAAGAATATAATTCCAATTTATTTACTGTCATCCAATTTACTATAGTCAAGCAGTTTATAAATATTATTTGTATACACATTATATTTAGCACAGTTCTTTAAAAAGTGTGAATTTTGCTTTTTTTTTTTGCAATTGTTTGAGTGATTTTGTTGTAAGTGTACCATTATTTACTTAACATTAAAAAAGACACAAAAATGCAAAAAAATGGTCATTGAATTATTAAAAGCTTTTTTGAACAAGACATCCTTTTGACAGAATCTACAGGATGTTTTTGTAGAAATCTTTGAGTGTAAAGGAGAAAATGCTGATAACCAGCATTTTCCCCTTTACCCTCAAAGATTTCTAATGTTACATTGTACATGGAATTTTAAATAGGATTTAAGCAGACTGAAAACAATATTAATACTAGTCTAGTGCCATATTTATAATTGTTGATTATAAAGGCAAAAAAGGAAAAAGTTCTTGTACTTTTAAAGCTGAAATTACTGTTGCCTTTGCAACAATAAATTTTAACTATTTTTGTACACCATGTGCTATAGTAAAGTAAAAAATGGTATTGTTCTGATTGGGCAGTTTTCTAAGAAAACAAATGAACAATTTTTGTTTGAATAATGCCCCATTTTCTACTTGCTGTTAATTAAGCTGGTGGTGAACTCGGCCAAAGCGAGGGACGTTTTTTCGCGATCAATGTATTCCGTCGGTGTTGTTATAAAATATCGTAACTATCGAAGCCGTAGTTACGAGATTTTATAACAACACCAACAATTGTCAATACAAAATGGTAAACCCGGTCTGTTTTTAGAACAAGTTCGTTGTCATTAGAAGAAAATCTATAAACTCAGTTAAACGCAAAATATCTATACCATTTTGTAGCAAAAATTGTTTTAGTTCACCACCAGTGTTGATTAAGCTGGTAGATTGCGGCATTGGTACAGACACTATCTGTACTTTTGTGTGGAGAAAGTGTTTTTGTAAATAGATAATTGTAAATTAAATGCAGTCGATCCTCGTTATATCAAGTTTGGTTAACTCAATTACTGTTTCGAGTTGAAGAAAAAATCTGGTCCTCTCTGGTGGTCCACCCCTAATGAGATTTACATGATGTCGGAATTATTAACACTTTCCCAAACAAGACCTGGTTTTGACGTCCCTAATAGAAAAGGCTTGGGAAAACATTGAAACAAAAGAAGAAACTGCTGATAACCAGCAGTTTCTCCTTTTGTCTCAACATTTTCTGTGTCATATTTATACCCCCCACAACAAAGTTATGGGGGGGGTATACTGGATTCAGGTTGTCCGTCCGTCCGTCTGTCTGTCTGTCTGTCCGTCCGTCCGTCCGTCCGTGGACATAATTTCTCCTCCCACAGTTTTTGACCGATTTTGCTGAAATTTTAGCAGATTGTTTCCTATCATATGAAATTGTGCACCTGCAATTTTCATCTTGATCCAGGCTGTAGTTTCAGAGTTATGCCACTTTGAACTTTAGCACTTTTTCAGTGACAACGCGCTAGTGGGGGGTATTTGTCCGCTTTGCGACAGTTCTAGTTTAAACAAATCCTATCTTTAATAACATCCATTTTGTCATTTTTGGCAGTTTTTGAAGTGGATCATCCTAAATTTTTGACATCTGGGAAAGGGTTAATTATTCAGCTGACATCTAAAACATTCAGTTCCATTGCCGAAGATTTACAACATTGCCCTAATAGGTTCAGATAATATGTAACAAAAATGTTTACTTTGTCACACAAAAATTCTGTCAAAGTATGAATCTTAAATTGGGTTTTTTACCACCACAACTTAAAAAATATTGATTTTCAATTTTCTGTGCACTGTTACAAAAATTCGAGTTGTCCCACTTTGGGCATATCATGTTTATTTACTGACCTTTTTAACATGGAAATGACGAGTTTCAACTGTAGGTAATTGTATGATAGTGTATAAAAGTGTTGTAAGAGAGTGGCTTCTACGCTTTAGGAGAGAGATTTGAATCTCTAGTTAATCTGTAAGACTCCTAGATATCAGGATTGTATCGAGAAAGCTTATTGGTTTATGTCCTTTAACCCATTACCATTGATCATGAAGATTTGGCCTTATTGGGTAAGGAAATCTTTTACTCTTTGTTACAGGGGTCCTTTTTTCAGATGCTGGCTC
The DNA here is from genome assembly GCA_963680895.1 of Fragum sueziense. NCBI lineage: Eukaryota > Metazoa > Mollusca > Bivalvia > Cardiida > Cardiidae > Fragum > Fragum sueziense. The sequence goes on along the minus strand of OY804606.1, from coordinate 29,618,026 downwards.
ATGTTTTTCTTGGTTGTGAGAACATGACTACGGTAATGGGTTAAAAACACATAGATAGCAGGATTGTACAAAAAGCTTTTCAGATTTTATAGGCAGATTTTTATATGGAATTCTATTACATATTATGGACAAGAATTTGGCAATGATCTTTGACCACTTAATAAAAATCCTTTGTTCAAAGTAACGAAAGAAAAAAATATTTATAAATGAAACAGACTAATATTTAATTTGATAATTATTCCATGATAATTTGCTATATAAAGTATAACTTTAATGTAAAAATTTCAGAAATTTTTATCCAAATTTTTATGTACATGCAATAGCTGGTTCTTTTCAAGATTTTGCAATAACATCAACACGGTGGATAATCACATGATACAATATTTTCAGAAAATCTTCAATAATTTTGTAAATACTGGACCGATTTGAATTCGGTTTGAAGCAGAGAATGTGGACAGACGTCACGCATTAGATGGACGTAGTTGATTTTTGAAAAATCAACCGATAAAAAAGTTATTGAAGATAAACCAAAATTTTGGTTTATCTTCAATAACTTTTTTATCAGTTGATTTTTCAAAAATCCAAGACGTCCAGCTTATTCCTGGCATTTCTCACCTTCTCTGCTTCAAATCGAATTCAAATTGGTCAAGTATTAAAAAAGATGTTGAATATTATCGTAAATTCCGAGTCACTTGATTATCCACCGTGATCAACAAAATGGTGAAGGAAACCTGTTTGAAGTTTGATTATTTTTAGATTTAAAGATGATGAATTTTTTCAAGACTTTTAAATTATTATTTTTGTGTAAAATAATAAGAGATTAATGCAAAAATATTGTGTGAATGATTTATTTGAACTTACAAAGGCCATGTACGGGCATAATTAACATTTTACCAAGCAAGCCCTGGTTGTGTCACAAATAGGAAAGGCAAGGGAAACATCGAGACAAGATAAAACATTTTCTACTTTGCTCCCAAGATTTTCCATGCTGTTAGATATTCATTTTCTGTCTTATCAGCCTAGCCTTTCAAGTAAGACCAGCCTAAAATTTTGAAGGCTTGTAAAGGATTTGAAAGAACAAAATCTCCATGTTAACTTAATGTTGTCGCAGCTAGCTACCTTGAGGTTTTACGTCAGGGAAGTAGAGTAGTTATGTGTTTGTGGTCTGATTAACCCTTTACCAAACAACAAAAACTCAGATTGATAAAATTTTAAGCTGAAGTAGACGACAAAATTGTTGTTGATATAGATTTGGGTTTGTACACATTAGCATAGAAGACATTGAGGGCAAAAGGAGAAAAAAGCTGATATCTCTTTCTCCATTTTCCACCCTGTTTTCTATGTCATAGCATGTGTGATTTATGTGATGACATGGCCTGTGACATATTGTTGGTGGGGAGTCAAAACCTTGTAACTACAGCTTGAATAAGCTGGAGTTACTAGGTTTTGACTCCCCACCAACGATATAATCACCTTTTAATTTTGGTCAGTCTAAATTTTTGTTGCTTGGAAATAGAGTTAAAAATGTTGAAATTACGTAAATTTGTCAAACATTCATCCAGCCGTTTTTCTTCTTTTTTCATATTAAAATATAGATCTGTCTATGATTGTTTTTTGGCTTATTTCTTCATACCATCAACATGGGCCGCTGCCATAGTGCAGGTTGGTAGCACATCTGTTTCTTGATCGAGATGCCCAGGGTTCGATCCCCGGTAGCAGTAAATATCCTTTCTGACAAAAATGTCACCCACCAATGGTTTGATATCGTTAACCTATGTGGGCGAGCAGCTGGAGGCTCGGTTAGGATGTTGTGGTAGTATACTCCGTAAATATTGACCTGAGCCCGGTGAATCTAAAATGAGTAATTGTGACATGGAATAATCGATACTCACCAGCAATCCTCACTGTCGATCAGAGTCGATAGTTTCCATAGGGTTTATGACTTTGTATTCTGTACATACTTCTCGTGTCAACATATACTGGAGAGCGATGATTTTGTATTACGATTACTCATTGCATATTCACCAGGCTCAGGTCAAAATTTACGGAGTATACTGGCATGAGAAACGACAGGAATCCATGGTTAGGTACTCCAACCGCTGTGATATGACCATAGCAGCATAAAACGGCATAAAACCCCAATAAACCAAATCATAACATTAACCTATTCCCCCATTCCCATATAATAATGCTGTACAGTGTATGACACCCCAATTTGCAAGGTAAATGCTTTTGACAACATTTTGGAAAATGACAAAAGTTGATTGTGTCAAGCAATTTCTTCATTTCCCACAATGTTTTCTAACCAAGAAAATCAAACAATAGAAAATTTTATATTCACTAGTCTTGAATTTTGTCTCTTGAACTACATGATCCATCCCTAAATGTATGGGACTTGGAATCTTTATCTTGGAGATCAAAATTGAGGCTGTTGGTTCCAATCCAACCGGCATCATAGTTCATATGAATATGGGCCGCGGTCAAAGGGCAAGTGGTAGCGTATCTGCCTCTCACTCAAATACCCTTTCTGACAAAAATGTCACCCACTAATGATTTGATATCGTTAATCAATGCGGGTGAGCAGCTGGGGGTTTGGTTACAGTTGTGGTTGTGCTGGTATGGGAAACAACAGAAATCCATGGTAAGGTGCTCCAGCTGTCACAATATGGCCATAGCAGTTGAAAATGGTGTAAAACCCAAATAAACCAATCATATGAATATGTCCATGGACTTGTAACGGAGCTGGCTAGTTCGATCCCCACCACTTAAGTTTTTCGGACAAGACTATAATAAGCCAAAGTCCTGTCTCCATTACCATTATGACATTAACCCTTTTCCCAAACAAGACCTGGTTTTGACGTCCCTTATAGAAATGACTTGGGAAAACATTGAGACAAAAGAAGAAACTGCTGATAACCAGCAGTTTCTCCTTTTGTCTCAATATTTTCCATGTTATATTGTACACAAATTCTATCTTAAGGTATACGACCCATCAATAGAATCATAAAGATACATAAGTAACTATATATATTTAAAATCAGCATGGTATCCCGCATCTAATTGCAAATTTTTATCAACTTTGATCGTTTCGTTAGTGTAATTTTGTTAATTTTATATCTTGCATCAGGGTCATACAAAATCATGAAATGCCAAACACCCCAAGTGAGCTTTTAAACACAATAACTGCATGATTAAAAGCAATAAACACAAGTGTTTGCATCTAATCAATAGCTTATATTATCCCCAACAATGGACTAACAAGTAAATAAATAATAACCAGCGACAAAATAGTTTTTTTGCTTTTGTAATACATGGCTACCATACTTTCGACAGGCTTTTCGGACGAATCTGAAACAACAGTCAATTTTCAATAACATTAATTTCAATGATATATCAAATGCATGGCACAAAAGGAAGATCATAATTTTCCTACGTGTATATTCTTTCAAATAAAGTAAAAATTAAACCGTTTCGCCGTACACAAATTTAAAAAAATCACTTTGACTAATACACCCCCTTTTTTACCACCGCCAAATTTCTTAAGGAAAATGGCACTCTTTGTTCATTATACTTAGATAAATTTTTCCATACGAATTTTACAGGTTTTTTTATTGTTTGTATTGGAATATTTATATAACAGTAAATGTTACTATTAAAAAAACCATATATATAAACAAACATATTTATAAAACAAGAGATGTCAGTGGACAGGATAACTCAACGAAAAAAGTGTTGGATTGTGAATTTTTTTAGGATGAAAAGAATAAAAAGTCTACCCAAAAAGAAATTTGAAAGGGTATTGAATCTTTACCCAGTCTTTATCCTTAATAAGGAACATATACATGTCTGACCACAAGCATGTGTGCAAAGTTTCAATACTTTAACAATGGTGGAAATAAAAATGTTACAAGTACATAATATCTGCATGTAAATCGTTAGCCAAACATGTCTATGTCGAAAATTGTTAAAATGCCCCAGGAATTTGTGTGTCTGAGTGTGAGTTGAGGACGGTATTATCATCACAAGAAACATTTTGAAAAAAAAAATAAAGCCAGGAACGTTGTAGAAAGATAGGTCTCTGCGAAAACTAGGTCTTGTTTGGGAAAGGGTAAGGTGAACAAGCAACTTTTGAATATCAGTTTTCTGATGTCATGTTTGAATCATATTTGCTGCCTTATTAGTAGCTAAAGAGATGGAAAAGACGAGACAGAAACACAAAAATATATAATCAAATAGAAATTCTACAGAGAAAATGAATACAACTGCTTGTATCAGTTTTTGCTTCTTTTCTCTCATTGGTTTCTTTTTTCACGCAAACCTAGCGTAGAGAAAGTATCAGTTGGTCTTATCTTGTGTCTAGTTGTTTGGTAAAGGGTTAAACAGAAAGAAATGACAAAGGTCAAGCTTACCTTTTCCCAAAGAAAAAGCCCAAATTACGGTAAACAAAGTGACCAGTTATGGAACGAAATATTTATGGTGCGAATCAACCTCCAAGCAGTGACATATTACGTCAGAGGTACGTAATTCGGACTCAGGGGAGATCACTGGGTGCGCTGTAGTTGTTGTTGTTGCAAAGGGGGGTCATTCTAAATGCCAAAATATTTTGATTTTTTCGTCTTTTGTTGTTTCATTTGACGTTTTTATAAATTCATCGGCTGGAATTCGTTGTAGAAACTGTTCGTACAAATTCAAATCTAATGTAGAAGTCTCTTTACAAAAAATGTTTTAAAAAATCTCCGTAAATCCGAACATGCTCGATTATTTCCGTTGTTGCGGAAACAGCCGATATAACACGAATCATTTAGAGCTAATGATGGGTCGTATTCCTTAAGGGGGAATGCTCCAGTTTTTCGGAACACTCGGTCATTACTGTAGTAAATTAAATGTTTCGTACCAATATGTTTCGCTACCAAATTTTCAGTAATATGACACATCATGGCAATTTACCATTTTCGACTGTAAAAGTGTATTTATAATTCGAAACTGATTTCCTCAAGATGGAAATCGATTATTTAGAGCAAGACAGTCGTAAGTGTGTATGCAGTTACCACTGTTTTGCGTCATTTTATTCATGTGTAGCTGATAAAAATTGCTGTAATTCACTAATAAGTGCGCTGACCTATACATTTTCTTTTTGAATTATTACCAGGACTTGTTGCTTAATACAATGAGGGAGTTTTATCAAATTCTATTATGTAGAACCTGAAATATTTCCAAAAATATGTAAATTTTGACATAAAACACTCCAGCTTCGTCGATCTAACCGAACACGTGAGCATGTTGTTTTATACATTTAGGCGTTTATAATAGCACATATTTGGGGTTTTCTGTTCTTATTAAATGTAAGACGTTACATTAAATCCGTTTTCGGAACTAAACGATGAATATACAACATTTTATTAGCATTTCAGTGACCTTTGACAGGTGCGAGAAATTGTGCATTTTTTCGATGTAGGGGTATGTGATACGAATGCCTATAAAATTCAAACAAGATCGCTGACCATCCATTTTTATTCAATTTTTCAATTGGTAATAACATGTAATTTCAACATACAAAATATAAATAAATTCTATTATTGGGAAAAAATTAAGGAAACTGGAGCATTCCCCCTTAAACAAGGTCTATTTGTCATCTGCAGCAGCTTTTGAAATGGAAATTTTGAAAATTTTCCGTTTGGGAAAGGGTTAACCCATTCCCACATAGTGATGCTTTATGACGCCCAACAAGATAAAGGTGTTGGAAAACATCATGGAAAATGAAGAAATGGCTTGTGACAAGCAATTTCTTCATTATCCACAATGTTTTCTAACCCAAGTTGGAAAGATTTACAACATATCTTCAACTTGTAATTGTTCTCTGCAACACCTATCAAATTGGAACAGTCCAAGTTTTTGTCATCTGGTAATAGGTTAACCCATAACCACACAGTGATACTTCTTGATGCCCCTTATGAAGGCTTGGACAAACATTGTGGGAAATGAATAAATTGCTTGTGTTAAGCAATTCCTTCATTAATTTTCCCACAAAGTTTTGTATCGCATTATGACCAAACTTTATTGAATTTCATTCTCTTTTGAAATTGTTGTTTGCAACATCTTTGAATTTGGGGCAGGTTCAAATTTTGTTGTTTGGTAGTGAGTTTAACTATTCCTGCACAATGACACTATTTGACACCCCTAGAGAAAAAGGCTTTGGAAAACAATGTTGGAAATGAAGAAATTGCTTGAGACAAGCAATTTATTCATTTCCAACAATGTTTTCTAATCGAAAAGACCAAAGAATGTAAAATTCCATTCACATGATATTGTCGTCTGCAACATGTTTGAATTTGGACCAGTCTAGAAATTTGTCATATGGTAATGGGTTAAGGCCTATTCACATACAACTCCAAAAATATGCACAATTTGAAAGGAGTTGAAGACAAAACTAGAACTGTCGCAAAGCGGACGAATACCTCCCACTAGGGCCTTGTCACTGAAAAAGTGCTATAGGTCAAAAGGTTCTTGACTTGGAGCATGGAAACGGATTTTAAACAAAGTCCTACTGTGACCTTGACCTTTGACCTTGGTGACCCCAAAACAATAGGGCACCTCCTTGGGTCATGGGCAACAACTGTATAAAGTTTCATGATCCTAGGTCAAATGGTTCTCGAGTTAGGACACGGAAACGAAATTTTAAATTTTGACTACTCCCCCCTTTCCCTCCATTAAAAACTTGAAAGTGGCATAACTCTGAAACTAATGACTGGATCAAGATAAAAATTGCAGGTGCACAACTTCATATGATAGGAAACATCCTGATAAAATTTCAGAAAAATTGGTCAAAAACTGTGGGAGGAGAAGAGGACACAAGATTATGTCCATCCCCCCCCCCCCCTTTAAAAACTTCAAAGTGGGATAACTCTAAAATTAATGACTGGATCAAGATGAAAATTGCAGGTGCACAACTTCATATGATAGGAAACATCCTGATAAAATTTCAGAAAAATTGGTCAAAAAACTGTGGGAGGAGAAGAGGACACAAGATTGTGTCCACGGATGGACAGACGGACGGAGGGACAGACGGACAACCTGATTCCAGTATACCCCCCCATAACTTCGTTGTGGGGGATATAATTAATGCAGACTTATATCCACCTTGTACATTGAAGGTAAATGTGCTGGCCATCAACATTATCTCTTTTTCCTGCAAGGTTATCTGAACCTTTCTTCAGAGGGGTCGTGGAAATGGGTTTATCATTAACCAATTCCCACACAGGTATGCTTTTTGACTCCCCACAACATAAAGGCTTTGTAAAATATTGTAGACAAGCAATTTCTTGATTTCCCATAAAGTTTTTAGAAACAGAGACCTCAAAATGTGAAATTTCATTCACTTCAAATTGCCAGCTGATACAGCTTTGAATTTTGACAAGTCTAAACTTTAACCATCTGGTAATGATTTAAAGGTATAGCCCATTACCAAACGACAAAATTTTGGGGTAATCCAATTTGAAAGAAGTTGCAGACGACATTTCAATGAGATGAAATTTCGATTTTTTTTACCTTTTTAGGTAGAAAACATTGTGGGATATGAAGAAATTGCTTGTCACAAGCAATTTCTTCATTTTCCACAATGTTTTCCAAAGCCATTATCCTGTGAGGAGTCAAAAAGAGTCACTGTGTGGTAAAGGTATAGTCAATGTATGCATCAGAAACTCCCTCATGAAGTCCTAGGTTCGATCCTCGGCTGTGGCCAACATCTTTCCTGACAAAATTGTCTCCCATCAATGGTTTGATAATGGAGCCAGGCTATGGACAAAAGACTGGGACAAAAGCCAACTCAACATAGGACAAAATGAACAAGAAATTGTTCTAAACTTCATAATGCAAAATTCTTCGTAAATAGTGGGCTTATGCCCTACACTCAATGGAGACAGGTACATCAGTCGCTGTAATATGACATTAGCAGTTGAAAGAGGCATTTAACCCATTCCCAAACGGCAAAATCCTAGGTTGGTCCAATTTGAAAGCTGCTATAAGTGACAAAATATCTGCTGATAAAGGTAAAATTAGTATAATATATAGCACAGAAAATACTGAGTCAAAAGGAGAAACTGCCGATTATCAGCAGTTTCTATTTTCATCTCAATGTTTCCCCAAACCTTTTCTATTAGAGATGTCAGGTCTTGTTAGGGTGAGGGTTAGCCCCATTCAATAAATCTGTAGTCAATATAAACCGTGCTATTGACACAAATATCAAGCAACACCTCATAAATAATAATAAATTTATATTTTATTGCAAGAAAAAGACTGTACATAGAAGAGCAGTAAGCAAAAGTTGTTCAACATAGTCAATGAGCAATAACAATTTGTTGTTGTTGTTGTTGTTGTTTTCCATCTCAATCTTAGACTGGCCAACTTTATAAAGAGTCGCAGACAATAAAATCATTTATCCAAAGCACAAACATTTCTAATAATGTTTTCTATCCAAAAAGTAAAAGTAAACTTTCATTCATTTGAAATTTTGAGTTGAGCCCAGTATTTTATCTTGTCATCTGATAATGGCTTAACTCTTTGGTTGAGACTTTTCACAAGGAACTATGACTTTTGATAAATTCTAACAATATTTTCCAAAGTTTTCAAGTCATGAAATCTTTAGACTGCGGGTACTTTGGTCTGCTTGAATATTCAGACCTATAATAGTTTGCTATATTCTTTATACCGAGCCCTAGATTTTTTTTATAGTGTCTACTTATAACCATTTCCCATTGAATATTAACCTTACTACACTACACTACAAATGAGACGATTTGGCAGACTGTATTGATTTGCATTGTCATTACCTCTCACATACAATTTATTCAAAGCAATTCCAGATTGCCATAATATATGCTTTAACTCTAATGTGGCATCTTACATGCTTCATTTGATCACCGAAAACAATGTTGCTTTCATTTTAGAGTAGACCTTGTGGAAAAACTGGTGTAACAGCATATAAAGATACAAGTATAATCACTTGGTTACATTAGTTTTGCATGATATTTATTAAGTAATGCAATGCTTCAGAAATATACCATGCAAATAATGCATAAATTTAAATTTTTAAAGTAGCAAAAAATTAGATTGGTCAAAATTAAAATCTTAACATAGTTTTTCTAACAGAAATTTGAAAATTTTGACAAAATTTTTGACAATGTAACACTTCTTTAAGAATAAGAGAATATTCAGCACTTTTTTCCCTTTTCATAGTAAGGGAGCAGGAACATTTATGGCAAGCTGTTATTTGTCACGCTGTTCTTTAAGATTGTCTAAAGGTCTTCCCACTGAAATAAGAAAAATGATAAACTGTTAGGTGTTTTTTTTTTAAAAAAAATATTTCAAAAACAATTAAATGATTGAATGTGTTTTTGAAACATGAATGCTGCCAAAATGGCCAATATCAAGTTTTCCGACAGACAGTCAGGCAGACACTAGCAAAACAGTAGGCCCCTGATCTTTAAAAACTCTATTTGAAATTTCAAACTACTGATAAACCTCTAATAATCAACCACCCCTGAGTTTTCCATTGACCATAATTATTTCTTATAAACACCAAGACAGAGCAATAAATAAGACGGAGTGAAGGCATTCAATTTCTAAATCCATTATTTCAAATCCAAACCATATGTTGTGGGTACTCATTTGAATCGTCTCGGTGAGACGATTCCAATGAGTACCCACAATATAGGGTTTGATGAACAATAAATGATTTATTGTATTTTGAAAAGCCCCCCCCCCCCCTTATCTGTAGCACTGCACCCAAGTGTTATTACAATAGTTGCGGTATTTTACCTGATTGTTTTCTTCTCTTTTTCTTGTTCTGGACGAGCTCTGTTCAGGACTTTGAGAAAATCTGACGTCTTTGCCCTCATACGAGAATGAATGTATGCCTGAAAGTATGTGTTTAAACCTTAACAATTTATCATCTACATGATTTTGTGTTAGTCAACATTGAAATATGTTACCCAGACTGAAAAGAAAATGTAAATTGTTTGTTTGTTTATTGGGGTTTTACGCCATTTTCAACAGTTCTGCTATGCTCGCCCACATAGGTTCACGATATCAAACCATTGATGGGTGACTTTTTGTCAGAGAGGGTATTTGCCCCAGCCGGGTATCATACCCAGGACCTCTTGAGTGAGAGGCAGAGCGCTAAGGCAGCGGCCAAAAATGTAAATTGAAAAGAAAGTCTGTCATTCATGAAACAGACAGAGTAACAGATGAGAGAAGGTAAAGGCAATCTAAATTTGTTATTTAAATTCCTAGCCCTATATTGAGGTCTTCTTGAGGAGACAATTCCACAGAGTGCCCAGAACAAAGGGTTTGATGAGCAATAAATAAAATATTACATTTCGAAAACTGTACACAAAATCCTACATTTGTGATGAAAAATTTTGCAAAGGGTAATATCATTAAGAGGGTACCCACCTTAGAACATTTGATATGATAATGTAGATAGTCGCTAAGTGTGTGTATGAGATTAATCATGTTATCTCTAAATAATATCAAAATTATTTAGTTTATACCATATTCCTGTTGTTACTGAAGCCTTGGCAGACAGTTTAGTCTAACATCAGCCTGCATAGATGTGCAGTCTGATCTTAGCTTACACTGTCTGCTTTCTACTGAATTTTTGTGGCAATAACTTGAGATATACTCATGGAAATGTCTCTAAGTTGGCAATATTTTTAAACAAAATTGGCAGGCAAGGGTCTACGAGGGTTGTCCCAGTAAATCGTGGACTGGGCTTACTGTATGAAAAACAATCATTGCACAAGCTTCCAATTTTCAAGTATATAAAAGACACATATCCTGAGTATACATGGAAAATGTCACAAAAATATGCCTAAGTATAGGCTTTTTTTTGCAAACTACAAATCAATAATGTACGCGGACCCGGCGCACGCTGACGACGTCATCTATTTCAACCCTTATTGTTTTGTACATAATGATACTTCTTTCGAAGTATTTCCCCATATACACGATACACAAACGGCGTAATTTTACCCACTTTTAAAACATATTGCTGCACTATCCAATTTCTAATGAAAGAGTGAACCATTTAATCGCACACATCGACTCTTTCCAGTCTTGAAATCAATTTTCCCTAAGATGTGACTTTAACTAAGTAAGAACGCATAGTGCAATGGACGAGGCCCCGTGAATATGACAGGTGTACGACTCCCTGTGCTGATCATAAGCTTTTTCATGGCTCCTGGAAACACTTTTTCCGTTCGTACATTGCAGTATCTTGTATGTATCATTTCATGTTATGCCGGTATGCAAATCGAGTTGGACTGTCATTCTGCTCGCTTGGTCTTTCTCTAACGTCGCCATTTTGACTTGGTTTTGATTTCAACGACAAATATTCAAATATGGATAATTTTACAACAAACAATGTTTAACGCATGAAATGTGCTGTGATGCTGTCAAAATAATGTCCCTACATACATATGTCACGCTTAGGCGCTAAACACTAATAGAGCAGAAAAAATATTGTTTTATTGAACAAGCAGAGGCTAATTCTAATGTGTCCATTTGGCTTGCACCGGGCACGCATACATTGGTATAATCGATAATGCACAATTCAATAGATGTACATTGAAATACATCAAAAACACAATTATCTTACTTAGAATAAATATGGGAAGGCATTTGCATATTATTATGACGATCGGACTTCAAATATAAATACTATGAACAAAGTCCACGAATTACTGGGACACCCCTCGTATAATGGTATCAACCTTTGAACATTTGATATGATAATGTAGATAGTCCCTAAGTATATGTATGAGGTTAATCGTGTTATCTCTAATAAATGCTACCCACCTTAGAACATTTGATATGATAATGTAGATAGTCCCTAAGTGTATGTATGAGGTTAATCGTGTTATCTCTGATAAATGTTACTCACCTTAGAACATTTGATATGATAATGTAGATAGTCCCTAAGTGTATGTATGAGGTTAATCGTGTTATCTCTGATAAATGGTACTCACCTTAGAACATTTGATATGATAATGTAGATAGTCCCTAAGTGTATGTATGAGGTTAATCGTGTTATCTCTGATAAATGTTACTCACCTTAGAACATTTGATATGATAATGTAGATAGTCCCTAAGTGTATGTATGAGGTTAATTGTGTTATCTCTGATAAATGTTACTCACCTTAGAACATTTGATATGATAATGTAGATAGTCCCTAAGTGTATGTATGAGGTTAATCGTGTTATCTCTAATAAACGTTACTCACCTTAGAACATTTGATATGATAATGTAGATAGTCCCTAAGTGTATGTATGAGGTTAATCGTGTTATCTCTGATAAATGGTACTCACCTTAGAACATTTGATATGATAATGTAGATAGTCCCTAAGTGTATGTATGAGGTTAATCGTGTTATCTCTGATAAATGTTACTCACCTTAGAACATTTGATATGATAATGTAGATAGTCCCTAAGTGTATGTATGAGGTTAATCGTGTTATCTCTAATAAATGTTACTCACCTTAGAACATTTGATATGATAATGTAGATAGTCTCTAAGTGTATGTATGAGGTTAATCGTGTTATCTCTAATAAATGTTACCCACCTTAGAACATTTGATATGATAATGTAGATAGTCCCTAAGTGTATGTATGAGGTTAATCGTGTTATCTCTAATAAATGGTACCCACCTTAGAACATTTGATATGATAATGTAGATAGTCCCTAAGTGTATGTATGAGGTTAATCGTGTTATCTCTAATAAATGGTACCCACCTTAGAACATTTGATATGATAATGTAGATAGTCCCTAAGTGTATGTATGAGGTTAATAGTGTTATCTCTAATAAATGGTACCCACCTTACAACATTTGATATAATAATGTAGATAGTCCCTAAGTGTATGTATGAGGTTAATCGTGTTATCTCTGATAAATGGTACCCACCTTAAAACATTTGATATGATAATGTAGATAGTCCCTAAGTGTATGTATGAGGTTAATCGTGTTATCTCTAATAAATGCTACCCACCTTAGAACATTTGATATGATAATGTAGATAGTCTCTAAGTGTATGTATGAGGTTAATCGTGTTATCTCTGATAAATGTTACTCACCTTAGAACATTTGATATGATAATGTAGATAGTCCCTAAGTGTATGTATGAGGTTAATCGTGTTATCTCTGATAAATGGTACTCACCTTAGAACATTTGATATGATAATGTAGATAGTCCCTAAGTGTATGTATGAGGTTAATCGTGTTATCTCTAATAAATGTTACTCACCTTAGAACATTTGATATGATAATGTAGATAGTCCCTAAGTGTATGTATGAGGTTAATCGTGTTATCTCTAATAAACGTTACTCACCTTAGAACATTTGATATGATAATGTAGATAGTCCCTAAGTGTATGTATGAGGTTAATCGTGCTATCTCTGATAAATGTTACTCACCTTAGAACATTTGATGTGATAATGTAGATAGTCCCTAAGTGTATGTATGAGGTTAATCGTGTTATCTCTGATAAATGTTACTCACCTTAGAACATTTGATATGATAATGTAGATAGTCCCTAAGTGTATGTATGAGGTTAATCGTGTTATCTCTAATAAATGTTACTCACCTTAGAACATTTGATATGATAATGTAGATAGTCCCTAAGTGTATGTATGAGGTTAATTGTGTTATCTCTAATAAATGTTACCCACCTTAGAACATTTGATATGATAATGTAGATAGTCCCTAAGTGTATGTATGAGGTTAATCGTGTTATCTCTGATAAATGTTACCCACCTTAGAACATTTGATATGATAATGTAGATAGTCCCTAAGTGTATGTATGAGGTTAATCGTGTTATCTCTGATAAATGTTACCCACCTTAGAACATTTGATATGATAATGTAGATAGTCCCTAAGTGTATGTATGAGGTTAATCGTGTTATCTCTAATAAATGGTACCCACCTTAGAACATTTGATATGATAATGTAGATAGTCCCTAAGTGTATGTATGAGGTTAATCGTGTTATCTCTAATAAATGGTACCCACCTTAGAACATTTGATATGATAATGTAGATAGTCCCTAAGTGTATGTATGAGGTTAATCGTGTTATCTCTAATAAATGGTACCCACCTTAGAACATTTGATATGATAATGTAGATAGTCCCTAAGTGTATGTATGAGGTTAATCGTGTTATCTCTAATAAATGGTACCCACCTTAGAACATTTGATATGATAATGTAGATAGTCCCTAAGTGTATGTATGAGGTTAATCGTGTTATCTCTAATAAATGGTACCCACCTTAGAACATTTGATATGATAATGTAGATAGTCCCTAAGTGTATGTATGAGGTTAATCGTGTTATCTCTAATAAATGGTACCCACCTTAGAACATTTGATATGATAATGTAGATAGTCCCTAAGTGTATGTATGAGGTTTATTGTGTTATCTCTAATAAATGGTACCCACCTTAGAACATTTGATATGATAATGTAGATATCCCTAAGTGTGTGTATGAGGTTAATCGTGTTATCTCTAATAAATGGTACCCACCTTAGAACATTTGATATGATAATGTAGATAGTCCCTAAGTGTGTGTATGAGGTTAATCGTGTTATCTCTAATAAATGGTACCCACCTTAGAACATTTGATATGATAATGTAGATAGTCCCTAAGTGTGTGTATGAGGTTAATCGTGTTATCTCTTACTGCTGGGGCTGTATGTCTTGGGAATAAAACTGAAATAATAAATAATATATTGTCGCTTTTCAACAAAAAAACCTCGTAACTGCAGCTTGAAAAGCATCGAAAGTCATTTACCTACAAATCAATTATGTCCTACAAACAAATAATCAATTTCCAAATGTTCACCTCTCCTTTTAGTTTTCACTTTAATATTTGTTAGACATTTGTCTAATTCTTATTTGTCATATTTTAAAAGAACTATCACTGTGTGGACTAATACCCATCCAAACGCAATATTGCATGAACAATAAAGCCCTTTCATGACTTTCCGGTAGCATTATAATTATTTCTTCAAACAAAACTTCACTATCATTAAACATTCTTTATACAAATGTTCATCAATAAACAAAGGTAACCGTAAAATGAGGATAGCATAATTATCTAAGTGTCTTACCAAAAGTAATATATCCAATATTTTCTCCAGTAGAAGCATCGGTCCCCTCTAACTCTGCAGGAGGGTCTTTATGGCTAAATAACACTTGTGGGGCTTGCTGATAGTTTCTTCTACCTTCCTTGAATTCCTGTGTAACATGAAAAATAGTAAAATAGAAATGACGCTGATATTTTTATTCAACATTGGATAACATGTATAATCGTTTACAAGTGTCAAAGTGAAAATAACTCGAAATCTATAATTAAAGGTGATAGAACACATCCACTACTCCTTAAGGCCAGGTTAATATGTTTTGTAAAATCAGGGGCTATAACTCAATAATTCTTCATTGGAAATTGTGTCTTGAACATCTGCAGGTCTTATTCAGTACTTCTGCTGATTCCAAAATACCCCCTCTATGTTTGCAGGGGTAAAATAATTGACCTATTCTTTTTCACAGAAATAATATAGTAGGCACTTAATCAACTTGTTTGGGGACAATCTCATCAAAGAAATATATAATGAATGATTCCTTTGTGTGCTATATTACAACCATGCTCAGTGCTTCTGAAATAAGTTGCCCGAGTTGTCCGACTTGTCCGTTTACCTCAAATTACC
Source organism: Fragum sueziense (assembly GCA_963680895.1). Classification (NCBI taxonomy): domain Eukaryota; kingdom Metazoa; phylum Mollusca; class Bivalvia; order Cardiida; family Cardiidae; genus Fragum; species Fragum sueziense. The sequence goes on along the minus strand of OY804606.1, from coordinate 29,602,270 downwards.
TTTACGGACAAGCAGATTTTGAAAGCTAGGTTGTCTGTGGACAAGTGAAAAATCGGGTTATAATAAAGAGTGTTTTTTTTTCTTTTTCTCACAATTTTTTCATACAATATAATTACTGATAGTTAAATGTACAAATTTTGTTGTAGACAATAAATAGAAAGTCATAATAGATAAGCAATAAACTAATAAAGCTATTGAAACGTATATGAGTTTTGTACGGACAAGTTAATTTTTGATACGGAGAAGTCAATTTTGGATCAACACTTGTCCGTGGACAAGTAGATTTTCAAAATATTTCAGAAGCACTGATGATGGTTACTTAAATTGCCGAGTAAGAGTACCCACCTGCATAAAGACTTTTCCCAGAATGACATCATCATCGTCTTTAAATATGGTACTAAATATTACTGTTACTCTGTCTTTACTAGCTTGGACATACCTTAAACAGAAAACATATTCATCAGAAAAATTATACAAGCACAAAATTTGGCAAAAAAAAACTTACAGTATTTTTCTTGAAAATGAATTCCATGAAAATATAAACATGGCTGCCATTTTCAGAGATGGCTGCCATTTCTTCTGACCATTTATTGGACAACTACTTCAATTCATAAGAGCTACAGAAGGGGGGATAATGATTTTTCTTTTTAAATGCAGAATATCATTAAATGTTCATCAAACCATATATTGTGGGTACTCATTTGAATCGTCTCAGCAAGACGATTCCAATGAGCAACAATAGAGGAAATATCACTTTATGAAAAGCCATTGCCCCTCCCCCCCTTTACCTAAAGCTCTGGACCCATTCATCCTTTTCCCAGACAAAAGTTCTGGGGTGGTCTATTCCAAAAGCTGCAACAGATTACAATGTGCGGTGTAGCAGGGAAAATATTGATGCAAAAGGAGAAAATGCGGATTATAAGCATTTTGTTCTTTTGCCTCTATGTTTTACCAAGCCGTTTTCTTGACAAAGCTTCTAAAAGCATCAACCTGTAGGAATGGGTTATATTCTTTACTTCATGACTTACATAGTTTCGTCATCTCTATAATGAATCACAGCTCTTGATTTGCCCGCTTCACCTTTTTGTTGAAAGTTGAAATATTTCTGAAATACCGACGCAAAGCAGTTTCTCTTCAAAAGGCCAGCTTTCTTGACTAACTCCTCGTGATTGGATGGAATGTTCTCAAGGTCAAATAACAAGGTCACATTGTAACCTGCATAATAAAAAATTAAATGGATTTTTTTTCTCAAATGTCAAGATTATCTACTTATAAATTTCAAAGCTGTTGCACACACCACAATAATTCAGAGCTATAGATAAGAGGGGGTGATGGCTTTTCAAAATGCAATATTTCATTTATTGTTCATCAAACCCTATGTTGTGGGTACTCATTAGAATTGTCTCTTTGAGACAATTCAAATGAGTACCCACAACATATGGCTTGAATTTGAAATAATAAAGTAAGAATTTCGCTTCAAAAGGCCAGCTTTCTTGACTAAATTCTCATGGTTGGATGGAATTTTCTCAAGGTCAAACAGCAAGGTCACATTGTAACCTGTGAAATAAAGAAATAGAAATCTTATCAATTTATAAAATTTGAAGCTGTCGCATAACTTTCCTAAATATCAATATTTTAAACTGATACAATTCAAAAAGTATGTTGATGACAAAATCACTATAATCAAATGAGGGGAAGTATGTATTCTATAATACGGAAAGCATACTGCATTCAGGGAAAATGCTGACTATCAGTGCAAAGCAATCAGGGAAAATGAGAAAAAGAAGATTTAACTCCACTTTTAAATGCTATGTTCACATTGTGGTGGTGAAGCACCTAACTGTGGATTCCTGGCATAATTGTCACCAGCCAAGGTCCCAATATAATTATATAACCTGGCAGAGCATCTCTAGCTAATAGATAGAGATCATTAGCCTAGTCATTTCTCAAGACCTTTACTAGTACCACAATATCCAAACAGAGCCTCCAGGTGCTATCTCACTTAGACAGTTCACATCCATTGGTGAGAGAAAAGGCTGGCTTAGTACGAAACAAGCAACCCCTATGTTACAACAAGAGCTTTGCAGAGCGGCGCATATATGCCCGAGAGGGGCTTGTCAGTAAAATTAGTCATTTTTTCAATTCAAGGGCAGATAATTCAGGAACAAAAAGAGTTATCTAAATTCCGTAAGCAGTGTGCACAACTAGACACCATGGAGAATCATTGTGGCAAGCTATCAAAACTGTAGGAGGACTTGCGCACACAAGAAATTGCTAACGGATGGACAGACGGACGACCAGGGACATAACATAATATGACCCTTCGAGCGTATAATAAAAGTGCATTGCTGCTGCAACATATCTGCCATATTGCTTTTGAAAGGATTAATTTTATAACTCTCCATAAAATTAAGCTTGCTCCAATATCAAATTTGCTGAAGATGGCAAAATAAATGTTCAGAAAAGTGGGATAAGTGAACAACATAGCACAGCAAATATTGAGGCAAACTGAGAAAATGCTGTTATCAACATTTTCTTCTTTTGCCCCAATGTTTTCTTAAGTCTTTTCAAATAGGAACATCAAAACCCTGTCTAGTATGGGAAAGAGTTAAGTAACATAAAAACATTTACCTTCTTCTGGGCTGGTTAGGAGTCCTTCATATTCTGTCTTGATTAACTAAAAAGAGAAATTTAGGTGATTTACCCTTTCCCCAAAAAACAGTAATATATTTAGGTGGTGACTGGTGGTCTAATTTTAAAGCTGCTGACGATGACAAAATGGATGTTAATGAAAAAAGGACATGAGCAAAATATAGCCTTTGACTTAATCACTTGACCTTGCTTTCTAAAGAGCAATCATTCATCGGGCAGTATGGAATTCACAAATGAAATATAAAGCACTACCTCAATATCACATACAGGTATTCAAAAATGTAACTAACCCATTTAATGGTAACAACTGAAAAAGGTCCTTTCCCACATGCAAGTTATGTTGACGTGAACTTCTTTTATTCCGAAAATAAATCATATTCAATAATGTTATGTCTTTGCTGCGATAAGATATAGTTGGCGAGAACTGGTACGCGGCGAGAATTGGTCGCTGGCCAGTAGTCCTTGTTAAAGATTTTTTGCAGACAAACAAGATAAGAAATACTTTATGCCCCTAATCCAAACATGCAGGGACATGAAAATAATGTACAACCGTTCTCTTTTTCCATCCATGCCTACCAAACGCAATTTCTTCATTTTCCAGAATGTTTTCCCTAGCATATTTCTTGAATGGCATCAAAAAGTGTCAATGTGTGAGAATGGGCTCCAAAGCCTTTCTGAAGATCTTTGTTTTTATAAATGCAGATCTTGGCTTTGATAAGAAACAAAAGGTATACCTCATCTGCTCCATGTTCCTGCAGATCTTTATAAAACTTCAGAGAAATGCTGACCTGAAAGAAAGGAAACAAATGATATCATCTGGATTACCTAACCTTATAGCATAAGGATTGAGTTCTACATGCAGTCTGATCAGGATTAATGTTGGTATCTTAACCCATTACCAGATGACAAATTTTTTGACTGGTCCAATGTGAAAGGTGTTGCACAACAACAATTTCAAGTTCATGAAATTTTAATAATCTTGCTTTTTTGGGTTAGAAAACATTGTGAAAATAAAGAAATTGCTTGTGACAAGCAATTTCTTCGTTTTTCAAAATGTTTTTCCAAGCCTTTTCTTTGAAGTAGTTAAAAGGAGTCACTGTGCAGTAATCATGGGATAAAAGTTCCTGCAGGTCATAAAAAGTTGTTGAAAAATGATATTACATGTAGTTGTTTCTTACAATGGAAGAAATATAATTTAGGTTTGAACAAAGTTATTTTACATAAATTGGAATAAAAAAATCCTGAAAATTTTATTCATCCTTCTCGAACCTACTAAGTAGCTTCCTCGAAAGTACACCTGTCAGTACTCATGCCAAATGAGTTAGCCAATCCAAAAGTCCAACATAACAAGGTGTGTTTGTGAAACACGAATGCCCCGGAAATGGCAATATCTCTAAAATGTTAAGTTTTCATCTACACGGTTAATAAGGGTTGATATGGGTTAAAGGATGACCTTGAGGAAGGTCATAGTGCATGGAACAGATAGATATCATTGAAATGAAGTTATATACATGTACCAAATTTGAGCTTTGTATGTTGAATACATTTGGGAGAAAATGCAAATGTTGAGTCTCCAGGCAAACAGCCAGATAGACTGACGGACACAAGTAAAACAATATGCCCCCAACCTTTCGATATGGGGGCATAAAAATCTGCTAACAGATTGATCAATTTTGAACTCTCTTGATCCTGTGACCAATTTACTTATCGAATGTTATGACTGTACTTACAGTTATCTTGCTTTTGTCACCATCTGGATTTGAAATATGGAATAAGACTCCATCAAAATCAGCTACTGTTATGTCTACTGTATCAGGCTTAGACCTGAAAGCAAGCAGAAAAGAATAAAATTAAAGGTTTTATCACTATATTTTACTGAATAAAATATTTCCTCCAGAAACCCTTATCTATCATAACAAGAGCTGTCCGAAGACAGCGCGCTCGACTTTCTAAGTTGCTTAGTATAAAGGGGGCATAACTCCAAATATAGTGGAGCCAGGGTCATGGGCCCTGGTAGTAAGGTAGAGGGTGTGATGGTGAATAAGTATTCCAAGTTTGGGTTGAATCCCTTTGATAGTATGGATGTTATTGATGTTTGAAAAAACTTCAACCTTTGTTGCAACGCCGACGCCAACGCTGAAGCCCGGGTGACACTATAAGCTCTCATTTTCTTCGAAAAGTCGAGCTAAAAATTAGAATGAAATGCAACCAAGTAACATCGTTTTTTTAAGATAGTATATTTCTCGCTTTCTTTGGTTTCGAACATTGTTTAGTTCATCAATACTTGCCAAACTTTTATAGTCATATATTTGTCTCTCACCAATGGATGTGAATCATCTATGTGGAAGAGCAACCGGAGGCTCAGTTTGCATATTGTGTTAGCACTGGTGAGAGAAATACAATGGTTAGGCACGGGTTTCATAAAGAGGCGGGGGGATTTCCCCCCACCTATTTGACTTGATTTGAGTACAATCCCCCTGCTACTTTTAACAATTTTGTATCAGGTTAATAGGGAATAAAGAGAAAATCTTCAGCCAACTTTAGTCCAGGTGGCCAAAAAGTTATTGAAACCCTGTTACCCTTGGTTAGGTGCTCCAGCCACTGAAATATGACCATAGCAATAGAACATGATGTTTAACTCAATTTAATATAAATTCACCTTTCATTTTCGTTCTCATCTTCAGCTGATCTAACTACTTATTACGAAATTGAAATTGCACCGACAGGGATGCATGTCTTCAAATATGACAAGTCGCACTACCATGATTCTTTGACATCTAGGTTTTCTGTGTCCGCTAAACCCTGATGGGAGCGCTGAACCCAAACAGCAAAGATATGGGTCAATCCAAATTAAAAGGTGCTGTTGTACTCGATTTGCCCCAAGGAGGGATCATACCTAAATCTACTACACTTAGTAGATTTAGGTACGATCCCTCCTTGGGGCGAATTGAGTACACTGTAGACAACAAAATGGATGTTGATAAAACTTGAATTTGTGCAAAATTTTGCATCCTTAACAAATATTGAGGCAAAGGGAGAAACTGTTCATTATCAGCCTTTCCTTCTTTAGCCTCAGTTTTGTCCAGTCTTTTTAGAAGGACGTCAAAATTCTACCAATTAAGCAAGATCTCTGCTGATATTTAAATGAAACGATTTTATTTTTCATCCACCGGTCATGAATGACATCTAAATGATTGAAACAAACACCAAAATTTGTGACAAATCTCAATAACAAAACGCGGAAGTGACTTTCCGCTCCGACATTTTCATTGATTTCTTGACTTACCCTTCGATTGCATTCTTTATTTTTGCTGTCAATGTTTCTTCTACTATTCTGTTGTTGATTTCTAACAAAATCATCTTGACAATTTGTTTAAAAAGCAGTATTTGTTAGAGTTTTCGAGTCCCGATGGGAGGAAAAAAATACACCGGAAGTGAATACCGACTCACTCAGTACTTTTTGTAACAAACGTTTCTATTGGTTAATCATTGAGGTTTAACCTGCGGACAACAAAAGCCACCATAATCAATCGTTCGAGTTCGTTGAATCGATCGAATCGATCGAATCGATCGGATTGATTGATTGATCGGATTGATTGATTGATTGATTGATTGATTGATTGATTGATTGATTGATTGATTGATTGATTGATTGATTGATTGATTGATTGATTGATTGATTGATTGATTGATTGATTGATTGATTGATTGATTGATTGATTGATCGATTGATCGATTGATTGATTGATTGATTGATGCAGATTTATCTGTTCCTAAGGCAAAACTCCGCAAAAAATCGACCTTATAATGGTGCAAGTACATTTAACCCGTCAAGCCAAAATGGACATTCTGTGAAGTGTGAAAAGTTTCTAGACGATGCTGATTTCCGTCTCCTTTCCCAAACGACACTAATTAAGGGTGGTCCAATTTGAAAATAAATGCAGACAACTAAATGATTGCCGATGAGAGCAGAATATGGGTACAATTGTACAAAGAGGACATATTGAGACAAATGGAGAAAATGCTAATTATCAGCCTTTTTTTCTTTTGCCTCAATGTTTTGCCAAGTCTTTTATATTAGGGACATCAAAACCAGGCCTTGTGTGAGAGAAAGGGTCAAAATTTCCCCCAAACAAGCACAGGTTTTCAAAACATTTTGAAGAAGAAAATGTTGTCTGATAAGCAACAAGTTCTCATATTCTCGTAATTGCTTTGGAATCACTGACCTTTCCTAAGCGGCACAAATTTGGGAAGTTCAATTTGAAAGCTGCTGCAATTCGACAAAATGGTTTTCAATAAAGATTGGAATCGTAGGCCTATATAATATCGCAAAGAAAATATTGAGGCAAAGGGAGAAAATGCTGATCATCAGCATTTTCTTCTTTTGCCTCAATGTTGTCTTAAGCCTTTTTAACATTAAAATCAGGTCTTGTTTGGGAACATGTTAAATTGCACATCCGGTTATTCAGTTCGATATTTTGACTGAAACAGACAAAATACATTAATTTATCATAGTAAGGCCTAATATGGATATTCATTTTTAAATAACCACTACACAAACCAGAAAAATGAATCTTTTGAAATTTGAAAGCTATTGCATGCAACAACATAAATATTACAATGTTTGTGTATGCCTAACATAGGATTATAAAATATGGACGATAACAGGAAAATACCGATGATCAGCATTTTCTTCTTTTGTCTCAATATTTTCCTAAGCCTTTTCCTCTAGAAACGTTAAAACCAGATATAATATTATTGCTTGGAAAACGATGAATAAAACAAACGCTATACATGTATAATGTGACGCATTTAATTGACTTATTTTAATTATACTTAATACAAAAATATTATATTATAGAACATACATGTACAAAAAGAAAAAAAATAGTTATGCAAGGTTCCCAAATTTACCCGACCAAATTTACTCGATCGACTCGATGGCTTAAATTCGTCGATCATCTTTAATTTTCGACCAGAATTAATCATTGCGATTAAAGTGACATTTCAGAATTTTTGTCATAAATTTTACTTTTGTTTTTATCTGAAAGAGTATTATTTCCTTATGAAAATTCTGAAAAATTCAAGCCAAAATATTGCGCCGTTTACGAGAAATTTATATTTTTGTGTTAAAATTGAACAAATTGTTGTGGACAACAGTTCGGATTTATATGCAATTCATCGATTATGTCTCAACTTTAAATGCGTGTTTCTCGCTTATTGGCAACAACTTAAAAATACTAATAGTATTTATACTCATTAGGATAACCAATCTTGGCATCAAGACATACTTTAAAAAATTGAAATTGGAATGAAATGTCCCTTTAATCAAACGCCACGGATGCCGCTTGCCTACTCTGGAGAGCAGCGAACAAATGAATTGAGGTCCGGATTGTGTTTGCGTTAGTTGACTGTCTTCGTCGAGTGTTTGTAGGTACATGGCTTAAATGTTTCTATTTGAAGAAAAAGTATTTTTGGGAAACATTGAAAGAAAAGAAGAAAATGCTGATCATCAGCATTTTCATCTTTTCTCTCAATGTTTTCTGTACATATATCATAGTACATGAGTACAAATCTATAACATTGTTAATTTTTTACCAGAATTCATTATTGCGATTGATCAATAGCGACGGAAGCCGCTTGCCTACTTTGGAGAGCAGCGAATAAATGAATTGGCGGGGGTCCGGATTGTGATTGCGTTAGTTGAGTGTCCTCGTCAATTTGTTGTAGGTGTGATGGCTTTAGTTCACTACTCATTTGAACACTTCTTTTATCACCCTTTTTGCCTTTATTATCACTTGTTTTGTCTGTTTCCGTGATCATGGCTTTGGGAGTTGGGTCGTCTTTTGCTTTGACATTGTCGTCGCTTTCTTCAGTTTCTTCTCTTTCTTCTTTTTCTGAAAAATGTCATTATCAAATCGATTGATTACTGAAGACATATGCGATTGTGAAAATACAGCGCCTGATTTATGAATAAGGTAGGCCTAACAACAATACAATGATTAGCCCTTACCCAGACGACAAAATTTTAGGGTGGTCCAATGTCAAAGCTGATTCATGCGATAAAATGGATGTTTTAAAAGATATGTTAGTGAACAATATAGCACAGAAAACAGAGACAAAAGGAGAAAATGCTGAATATCAGTATTTTCTTCTTTAGCCTCAATGTTTTCCCAAGCATTTTCTATTAAGAACGACAAAACCAGGTCTTGTTTCGGAAAGAGTTAAAGTGACATTTCAGAATTTTTTGTCATAAATTTTACTTTCATATTTATCTGAAAGAGCATATTTCCTTATGAAAATTCTGAAAATTTCAAGCTAAAATATTACGCCGTTTACGAGAAATTCATATTTTTGTGTTAAAATTGAACAAATTGTTGTGGACAACAGTTCGGATTTATATGCAATTTATCGATTATGTCTCAACTTTAAATGCGTGTTCCTCACTTATTGGCAACAACTTAAAAAAACTAATAGTATTTATACTCATTAGAATAAACAATCTTGGCATCAAGACATAGGCTACTTTAAAAAATTGAAATTGGACTGAAATGTCTCTTTAAGTCATAATACTTTATGTGGAACGAAAAAGTAGTATGTAAGAAACACATGGTTAAATGCACTTGTTATATGAGTCAGAAATTGTTGAAAGCCCAATTCAATAAGCCCACCACTATAAGACCTACCTGACGCCCCACCACAACCACACAACAATGAGGATTTGGATTTCCGATGTGCATCATGACCTGGATCTATTTTATTGTTCTTTGAGCTCATAATAAGTTTGGATTCAGTGTCAAAATTCCTGGAAATGCAAACAAAAAGCATTTACATGTTGGCATACAAGAACCAGTTACCATAGGCCTACAGGAAAAATGATTAGATCGTGACAAGACTCCTCACAAGAAAAAAGCATTTTAAAACATTGTGGAAAATGAAGAAATTGCTTCTGGCAAGCAATTTCTTCATTTCCCACAATGTCTTCCACCAAAAAAAGTCATTAAATCTAAATTTTCAATCATTCTGCAACATTTTCTTTTTTTTTCTTTTTTTTTTTTTTTTTTGTAATGCAGGCCAGACTAAAATTTTGAGCCCACAATATATAGGTTTCGTCCCATGAAAATTAATTTCCGTGGCACGAATGTTATTTTTCTCAGGACGAATACATGGTATGCCTACTTTTGACCCTAATGATTCACCATACTGTTCTTTTATTTTACTGACATTGTTAGATAAGATCTACTTTCTAAATTTGACGACGAGATTATAAAACCAAAAGTTTTGTAAGCGTGGATAGGGAACAGACCACCGGTATATGATACAATATGTCTATATCGCTGCTTTTCAACGAAAACCTCGTAACTGCAGCTTGTTCTAAGCTGCAGTTACGAGGTTTTCGTTGAAAAGCGACGATATATATGCCGTAGCTAACCTATATGCTAATAAATGAGTAAAAAGAGAAATATCATATTCAGACGACCATTGTTGTCAAATACCTGTGGACCGGACCTACAAAACTGAAAAAAGAACACTTGTCTGTCAGCATTTCCCCTTTCCCAAAATGTTTTTTTTTTTTCTGTATAAGATAGGAACATTTATGCAGAAATTTACAACATTGTAACAACATGAACAATCGCATACAGTAAGAAGGAATTTAAAGACAAAAAGAACATACCGTTTCTTTAAGGTCTCTATATCTTAAGTTCCAATATATGGTTAAGTATTTTTGCGTGTTTAAAGTTGTGTCCCATGAGTCGATCTATGTATATTGACAAAATTCGTTCAAACAAGGTACTTTTGGAAATGTAAACCTGCGACTAAAATATTCAATACGAACTATGCATATATTTGAATAGATATATAAATTCGTGTGACATAGTATCGATCAAAGTCAGCTAACTTAATCCATAGTATCGAAAATAGCCCATGACAGGCCCGTAGGAAGCAATTTCGTATTGGGTGCACTGGGCATGAGCCCCTGTGTCTGAATATTTTTTATTTTTTATTTATTTTTTTTTTTTGGGGGGGGGGGGGGGGGGCTAAATTGGATTTGCCGTGAATTTTCAGTGGAAAATAAGGAAAATTTGGCATTTTTTGTCAACATGGGGGGGGGGGCTAAGCCGTCCCCTAGCCCCCTTGTTCCTACGGGCCTGTATGACAATTTTTGAAGTCCGTAAATCATTTTCAACTAATAGAAAGCATTTCCCATTTCCTTCGATGTTTTCAATCATTTTAGAAACACAACTTCAAACTGCCGATGCACTTCATTCTGTCGTTTTCAACACGTTTGTCAGTATGGACCAGTCTGACATTTTCCAAGAAAGCAACATCATTTTAAAACTAATGCAGGCGATTAAAAGGGTGTATTTTTTAAACAACAAAATTTGTGTAACTCAAAGCATGAAAAATATTGAGACGGAAAGGAAAAAATACTCTATAAACGTGGACATCAAAACAATAGAATGTTTAGGAAAGGTTCAAATATGGAAGTAGACACAGTAAGATTATGGCGAAAGCCAGGGGTTTGACAGGAAAAGATTTGACAGAACCTAAAATTTGTCAGATGTAGGATTTTCCAATTAATAGGTCAAAAGTATTAAGACCATTTTCTACATGCACAAGTATATATTTATAACTTATTACAAATATTCAATCCGATTACAGTCCAGTTATTTTTATACGGATTAGGCCCGTAGGAAGCAATTTTATACTGGGGTGGCTGAAGCCCCTGTGTCTGAATATGGGGGGGGGGGGGTGCTATATCGGATTTTCCCTAAATTTCCAGTGTAAAATAAGGAAAATGTGCCATTTTTTACCAACATGGGGGGTGCTGAACCCCCCTCCCCTTTCCCTGTTCCTACGGGCCTGCGGATACAATGTCCCAGAACAAGTTCACGAGAAAGCGAACCTTAAACTCGTTCCCGTGCAAGTCCTGATTGTGTGACTACGGAAAAAGAGCATGGGAAAACATTGAGACTTTCGCTTTTCCTATTAGTCTATCGTCGGTCACATTCGAAAATGTCGTAAATACAGCTTCAATAAGCTGTATTTGCGACATTTTTGAACGTGGCCGACGTTATGATGTACATGTATACAAAACCATGCTATATAATATACGCAATTCCTACTTAGTGAATTTTATTTAATTGTATTAATTTATTTGTGTGGAAACTGTTGTAGAAAATGAAGTAATTGCTTTTTTCAAGCAATTTCTTCATTTTAACAATATTTTCGAAAGACATTATCTCGCAGGGAATTAAAAGGATTTGTTTGTTAATGGCTAAATGTGTTCTTTAGTTGCCGTTGTTGTTTTCATCAAAAGTAAAAGGACCCATGCTAGGCTGCTGAACATACAATCAAGAAAAAATATAGGCCTATACAAGAAATATCATATGGATCTTGTCAACCTGTATGGGTAGATAATTTCTGATTAGGAAAATTAGAATTATGTCCATTTAGTCATACTAAATCAATTTTGTACTTAAGGGAGAATACCCTTGATATGCCATTTTGAGATTCATAAAACATCGGGTTTTTTTTTTGCGAGAGGCGTCGTTACGTATCAGAAGCTATTCGGGCACGGTCGTAAACATTCGGCGGTGGACTTTCCCAGCCGTACGTGTTTTGCCTTGAATATAATTATGTCACCGGGCATGGTAGTCGGCCATAGTCAGATAATGCCTACAAAAGTCACATTTTTGACTTTGTAGGCAGACTGTAACTAAATAATTCAGTCTGTTTTTTCCCGATCTTATAGTGGACTAAAAGTGCTAGAAAACCAACGTAAATGACAATAACAAAATGTGTATAGTATTATAATAAAACGATCAATTTTATTATGCAAAACAGTATAAAAAGACGTGTTTATTATGCACTTCACAAACATTTACCAGAGTCAGAAAACAACACACAAATAGCAAAAAAATGTGTACTTTTACATCACAGTGTAGGAGCGGAAGTGAGTGTTCACTTGGTTTTGAGTAACAACTTGGGTGTCTGTACATCGAGAAAATGACACTTGGTAAACATCGGCGTTTGACATCAATTGGTAAGATTTATATATTTTTTCTAGATTAACATTAAACTGTTGTCAGATAATAGATATTGTAGGTGATTGTACAATAAATTCATGGGGGAACATCATTAGCCAAGTGAGTATACAACAAAAACTGTCAAACCGCGGACACAAGTGATATCTTCTCGTCGTACAGACACCCAAGTTGTCACTCAGTTCCAAGTGAGCATTCACTTCCGCTCCTACGCGGTAGACATGTAAGTATGAAAAAAACATGTAAAAGAGAATCAAGAGGGACTAGTAATAACTCTGTATCACTTAAGACATTGGTTGTCTTTGAACGTTAACCATTGCTATGATGAAATGGCAATTAATTTTGTGCTAAAAATAGACTGTGTTCATTGTTCTGCTTTGATAAATCGTCGGTGTAGTTATAAAATCTCGTAACTACGGCTTGAATTAAGCCGTAGTTACGAGATTTTATAACAACACCTTCGAAATTTTATTTTGTCCGAACTTACGTCACGGTTATGGTTCCATATTTTGAGTAAGGATGCCAATGTGATATTTCAGGCATTGATTGTCTTCGAACGTTCACCAGCTTCAATGAAAAAAGGCATGAAAAAAAAAGAGTTTTGAAAGAAATACCCGAACAAAAGACAAATCAAAGTAGTGAAAGTGTAGTAAGTCGCCACTTGTGGGACTTCGCCATAATTTCTCCATTTTCCACAATATTTTGATAAGCTTTTATCTTCTACGGCGACGGAAAGTGTCATTCTAGGAGAATTGTTAAGATTTTTTAATAAAATTCCGTGAACAAAATCAAATCAAAGTACTGAGAGTCTAGTAAGTCGCCGCTTGTGGGACTTCTCCATTTTCATTCTGAGTTGTCTTCTTTGTTGTTTCTTTCGGCGCGGGAATTTCATTGTCGTATTTATAGAAAGACTAACATGTCACCTTTTGTTTTTCTTAGTGGAAAACATTTTGGGAAATGAAGACATAGCTTGTTACAAGCAATTTCTTCATTTTCCACTATGTTTTACAAAGCCTTTATCTTGTAGGGTGTCAAAAAGATTCATTAGAGGGGACAGGGTTGCGATTTTTTAAAATTAAATTTCGTGAACAAAAACAAATCAAAGTGCTGAAAGTCTAGTAAGTCGCCGCTTGTGGTACTTCCCCGCCTTCATTCTGTGTTGTCGCCTGAGTTGTCGTCTGTGTTGTTTCTTTCGGCGCGGGAATTTCATTGTCATATTTAAAACCAGCTGTTTGTAATTGATTCATCTGAGCTATGAGTTCATTCTGTTGTTCAAATAGCTGTTGTAATCGTTCGGGATCTTTTTCCCTCGCTTGTCTTTCTAGGATATCATTAAGAAGTTCGGTTTGAGCCTCTTGAAGCTCCTTAATGTTTTCCGCTTCTTCCTCGTCGGCTTCCGCGTCTTCCTTGCCTTGTTCTTTTCTCTCGGCCTTCTCCTTCAGGATTTCATCTTGTTCAGCCTTAAGTTTGTCGACGTTCTTTTTGTAATCGGCGATACTGGAGACAACTTTGGAAATGAAAAAGAGAAAATATGAAAATATAATGTGGTCTTTTGGATTAGGCTTTAGAAATATCACAAACTAATAATATACTGGGATTTGAACCCTGGGATTATCTGTCTTTGATTAACCTGTAGCCGGGTGTAGTATAAGGGTCACTAGCTTGTACGGCGAGATAAAATAAGTGCCCCTTATACTACACCTAGCTACAAACCCATTACAGGACGGCAAAATTTTAGACTGGTTCAAATCTAAAGATGTTCAAGGCTACGCTTTCGAATACAAAAGTTTACTATTTCACGTCTTTATATATTTCTAGGAAATCCACATTGTGGGAAAGAAATAGATTGCCTGTTACAGGCAATGTCTTTACTTTCCATTGTGTTTTCTAAACCCTTTATCTTGTGAGTTGTCAAAAAGCGTCACTGTGTGGTAATGGGTGAATACTCAACCACGTTTCTATGAAAATTAGGACGTAAGGCGAGTTACAATAACCGTTTCTAAAATTCACAGACCGGTCAAATATAAAAGTTGCTGTGGATGCCAAAATGGAAATGAATAAAAAGAAATGTGTGATAAGTGTGAAAAGTGTGATAATACTTTTGGAAAACATCGATGGAAATGAATAATTTTGCTAGTGACAAGCAATTACTTCATTTCCCACAATGGTTTCTACCCAAATAGACAAATATATGCTAATTTTCATTCGCCTGAAATTGTCGTCTGCATTTGATCTTTTGAAAGTTTGAACTGTTGCTGTGTTGTAATGGGTTAAGTGTCCCTAATGTTACACCCGGTACAATATTGATGTACAGGCCTATTTCACACATAAGTTAACAGAACATTTTTTTCACAAACATGAATAATTCAGAGAGAAACATTACGATAAAATTTTATAGTTATTGATTCCAATAATTGATATCTAGAATGGATACTCGTATTTCAGCGAGAACATTTTACGTGATTTTTGTCATTTTATATGATCTATCCAAATATCGTCGCTTTCCAACAATTAAAGTACTATAAGTACTGTTGGGGAGCAATTTTTTTTTAATAATGTATGCCTTTCCAGAAGTAGAGCACTTTGATAAGGTATTTTGATTATCCATTTGAATACCTGGAATACTTTGATTCGTAGAGTACTTTGATTAGGTACTTTAATTATCCATTTGAATACCTTGAATACTTTGATTCCACGTAGGCCTATCTATTTTTTGCACAACCTTCATGCATATTTATCACGGTGGGTAACCCACGTGACTTTTTGGAAGCGTCCACACGGAAAAATCGCCCGCTTCAAGGTATGTTTTGTTTAATTTCTCAGCTTATACTCTACGGATTTTGATGAGATAAAGTGCACGTAACGCGCCTTTGAGAGGGCTATTCCCGGCTCTAACTCACTCTGCCCGAAATCCAGTGGTTTCTTCAAACATTCGAGCCAAAGTTTTTTTAAGTGCAAACCGAACGCGGGAAGCGTTCACATTTATAGTCCTAATTGTCAAGTTTTAGCTTTACCAGCCCATTTACACGAATAAATTGTGTACGCACGCACCGTCTAGTTAATATATTCTTTAAAAATCCAAGGGTTTTGGTCAGAAAAGCGTTAATTATGATGTGATCATTAAAATAACGAAATGGGAAGCGTACACATCTGGTTCAAAATGGTAAGCGTACACACACAATACGCTGAGAAGGGAAGCGTACACACCGGTGTGTTTCCCTTTTAAAGTGTTGGGTAATATTTCTAATCAAATATAACTAAAATAAAACCATATTTTATTAATAATGGCTACAATTATGGCGTATAAAACAGCTTCAGTTTATAGTGACATTTCACAATTATTTTTACATAAATTTTACTTTTAATCTATCTGAAAGAGCATCTTTTCTAATGAAAATTCTGAAAATTCCATGCCAAAATATTGAACCGTTTACGAGAAATATATATTTTGTTTTGCTAAAACATATTGTTGTGGACAACAGTTCAGAATTATATAGAATTTGCCATTTCTGGCAACTTTAAAGGTGTATTTTTCGCTTATGAATAACAACTTCGAAAAACTGATAGCATTTCTACGCATTAGAATAAACAATCTTTGCATCAAGACATACTTTTAAAAACTGAAATGAATGTGAAATGTCACTTTAAGAAATTAGATTGAATGGATTTTTACGTCCCGCTCAACAGCTAGGATCATATAAATTTAGTAACTCGGTTTTTATATCTCATTCGAAACATTGTTTATTTAGTCCAAAATAAGTTAAGCTTCAGGGTGTGCATGCTGAAGAAATAATCGAATTTCTACCGTGATCTATCATCATTCAACAACAGTTCTGTGTACAACGGTACAATTAATAATCTACGAGGGCGATAGCCCGAGTTGGTAATTTATTGAGAAGCCTTATTAAGAACAATAGTTAAATAACAAAAGACTACGGTAGAAATTATATTATTTCAATTATAATTTGAAAACATAAATAAATCTTTGTGAAAATTAAGAAAACGCAAGTGTGTATTAATTTCACTTATTCAGAATGACAATAGCTCTCAATGCAAGTAATCAAGTGACGCAATATTTGGTGAAAATAATTTTGATAGTAATTATAATTACCTATTTGAATTGAAGCATGTATGGGTGAAAAACGCCGGGAATTTTCTAGATGTAGTAAATCATTTGAACAACAGCTTATAAAGAAATATTGAAAAGCATATAATAATTTATTTCTCTGTAATATTTTATCAGGTAATGTTTGAAAGATTAGTCACATCCATATAATCTCTGGCGTTTTCCACCATCTCTGCTTCACACCAGTGTTGTTGTGTCACATGATTTCTGTAAGTATTTCCTTTTTTCAGAAAGATGAGGAAAAAGTCTAGGTTACACCTCAATAACGATAAAGGGAAAAAACATAAAGTATCCACAAACCAAAATTGACAGTGAGGTATAATTCATTTTTATTCACCTTTCAGGGTGTGGCTAAGCAAAGAGGTTATTCAACGAGTGTACTTCTCGATACCTCGGTTGATATAAGAGAAAAACGTGCGGCACGAGCATGAACACATTTCGAAATTGAAAGAATGTGCAATTGTAAAATGTGTTGTTATAAAACCTCGTAACTGCAGCCTGATTCACGCTGTTTCTCCTCAAGCTTAAATGTAAAGAACCGTTTAATAGGACCCGCCCTTTCTCCCAATTAAAAACAGAATATACAATAGTCCCAGCCGAAAATTACAGTGACGTAGGCTGATGTTTACTGCTGCAAAACCAATCAATTCGTCTGATTTGCACCGTTGCAAATACAAACAGAGTTGATTGGTTGTCAAGTAGTAAACATTAGCCCACGTCACTGTCATTTTCGGCCGGTACTATTGTAGTTTTGTGTTTACTGTTTCAAAACAAATTTCTTCGTTCACATTCGGTCATTTACGAGGTATTTCGGTTGTTTCCGGAAGGAAACAATTGTATGAAAACATTAATTTTGACCCTCTAACCTAAATGCAATAATGCGTGATTGGAAAAGGTCGTTGTCCTTGAATCTGGCGATCCGTGTTCAAATCCCTCTCGAGCCTCTTTTTCTTTTCCACTTTTTCTTCTTCTTATTTGTACCGTGATATCACGTTGGTCTTGTGCAATTTTACATTGCGTATGTAAGAGGTCCGCGTATCTGATTTGGCCATTAATTATTGCAAATAAAATGACGAACTCACGCGCACATAGAAAATGTAAAGAGAGAGACAATTTTACATGGACCAGCATATCGACAGCTTTCCAATAGATCTGATAGATCCAAAAGATGGCACAGACTCTGGAGATGACAGGGATTAAACGCTTTAAAACTGATTTTTGTAAATATGAAATGAGAATAAATACTAGAACTTTTATGAACAAAAACAACAAAACTAAAAAGCCACATTATTGCGATAAAATAGTAATCTAGGTAATAATAATCAAGAGCAACTATAATTCAAAATGAAAAAAAAAGAAGAAAAAAAATGATTGTACGTGTATCTCGAACCCACGACCTTCAGCTTCGTAGAAACTTGCTGAACGTGAAATCATGAAACCAATCTGCAATGACGTCGACGAAATTAAACTCTTTAATTATTACTTTTTTAGTCCGTCATAAACGGACATACCCGAAGCTATTTTTATCCTACTCGTGACGTGTATAATTTATGCAAATAGAGGTTAAGCTGCGCAAGGTCAATTGGTAATCTTAATACATTGATATACAGGATGTATTGAACGCAATTTATCCTGTTATTTAAATTGTTCTTTTGCTCTTTCTAGCAACCGTTGATACGAAAACATACGAAATATTCATCAATATATAGTCCGTCAAAATTAGCACGGAACAATTTAATTTACGTGTGCAGATTCCGTTAGTTGAGGGTCCTATGATTTATTGATTTCATTAAAATCCGGGAGTTCCGATTGGTTGAGAAAAATTGTCATACTTCCATGAACAAAAAATGCCAGAACTACTTTCCCTGTCAAACATTGAATTACGCCGCATTATCTTTTAGTCTTAGACTATCAAGTTATAAGAAATGAATGAAATTTTATTTACGGAGTTCATGCAGGTATGAAAAAGAAAATCTAATCACACTTTTGTATGAACCGCTTCGTGGATTCATACAATGTGATTAGATTTTCTTTTTCATACCTGCATGAAAAAAATTGCATTCATTCCTTAAAACAAAACATTGCCGAATTTTGGTCATTACAAATGCAGATGTCCCATGTTGGACTACATCAGTTATAAATATGGTTTTGCTATTTTCATCAACATTATTTCGTTGTGATCAATAGCAATGAATTTTGTGCTACGAAAAATATACTGGGAAAAATAAACTGGGTTTGCCGTAATATTTTGATAAACCATCGGTGTCGTTATAAAATCTCGTAACCACGGCTTGAATTACCCCAGCTTCGGGTAAGAAATTGTGGGTGCAATTACTTTCTTATTTCTACGTCAAATTTCAAGCGGATTGTTGCATATGCACCGCCTCACTGACCTCTTTACTCAAATGTATGACATATTTGTAAAGTTATTTTACTTTATCAAAAAAATCCCAACCGGCTAGGTAGAAAAATGGTAACACGCGGCCAAAATAGCCCCGCTTCAGGCCAGAAATTGTGCAATAACTTTCTTAATTCTGCGTCAATTTGTGAGCAGATTTTTACATGTACTTGAAAACGTCTGGTACTTTTCCCAAATTCGATCCAGACCGAGCAGAAGTATGTCCTGAACCTTGTGTCGTCTTTTCTGGTCTATTGGGATCATTTTAAGCTGTATTCATTTATGACTCATACAGCAGAGGAACTTCAACAATCCACTTGAAAATCGACGCAGAAATAAATAAATTTATTGCACAATTTCTTACCTGAAGCAGGTCAAGTTTTGCCTTAGTTCTTATCCACCCCGCGATGCACAATCTCCACCGTGTTGTGGAAAGGTCTGTAAATAGGTGACTAAATCAGTGACTATGCGACCAACCCAAAAACCAACAGAGTGTACGCTTCCCTTCTCAGCGTATTGTGTGTGTACGCTTACCATTTTGAACCAGATGTGTACGCTTCCCATTTCGTTATTTTAATGATCACATTATAATTAACGCTTTTCTGACCAAAACCCTTGGATTTTTAAAGAATATATTAACTAGACGGTACGTGTGTACACAATTTATTCGTGTAAATGGGCTGGTAAAGCTAAAACTTGACAATTAGGACTATAAATGTGAACGCTTCCCGCGTTCGGTTTGCACTTAAAAAAACTTTGGCTCGAATGTTTGAAGAAACCACTGGATTTCGGGCAGAGTGAGTTAGAGCCGGGAATAGCCCTCTCAAAGGCGCGTTACGTGCACTTTATCTCTTCAAAATCCGTAGAGTATAAGCTGAGAAATTAAACAAAACATACCTTGAAGCGGGCGATTTTTCCGTGTGGACGCTTCCAAAAAGTCACGTGGGTTACCCACCGTGTTTATCGTTTGTGTAAGCTTTGTGTATATTTCATAGTTCATTAAACTTGACTGACCCATTTACAAGGAAGGCCATTGGACTGATCTTTGAACCATAATAAAGCAAATTACTACGTCGGTCTTTACTTCTCTTAGAGACATGATTTATTGAATACACACATAACTTCAGACTTACATATTGAATATTCGACAGTGATTATTTTACCTGCGCATCCTGCTACTTTTACTCATAATTTGGTATCTGGGATGCAAAGTTTTATTTCAAGCGAGTCCCAGGATGCAACAATTTTTTACAGATTTCCTATTAAGAATACACTTTTAAAGACACTTCTAACACAACACTTAGCCTACCTTTTTGGTAATAACTTGAAATTTAAAGAACCATTTTTCATCAAATTTTCAACAAATTTAATTTATTCCCAATCGCATAATATCTGTAATTTTCAGTAAGAAACATTGAGTAGAAATGATTGAATTTGCAGTTCATATAATATGACTAGAAAACAAAAAGTCGCAAAAAAGCTGTGCGAGCTGTTAACCTAAATTCATGTTATTCATGTAACATCAGTGAAGTTTATGACATTCTGCTAACATTATGTGTGTCCGCCATGGACCTAAATGACAGGAAACACCCCCTTCTCATTGATAAAGCATACTTGATGATGAATCTTTGCGGGATCATTCTTAACTCGTCCCTTTTAAGTTCCTGTTCCAGTTGTTGAAAGTTTCTTGGAGCAAAAGTGTGAAAAAGTAATGTCTGGAAACAAATTTGATGATTTTGTGCAATGCTGACACGTACAACACATTATTTCTTAAACAAAATAGGTGCAACTGAATTCTAGTATTGCATCGCACGTAAAAGCATGTTATCAAATCTTAAAAAGCAGTGGTATGAGATATAAGCATGATATGGTGACGCTGCTTTGATGCTATTGAATTCTGCAACTGCCTGAGATTTTGTGACTTTTCATATTTGAGTCTTAGTGAAAAACCTAAATATTTGTTATGTTCGGATAAATCGATTTTGATGAAATTTTCAGAAAACATGTAAACGTAGTTGATTTATATCTACTGAAAATTTCATAAAAATTATTGCATCATTTATTTAATTATGATGAAAAATGTAATTGTTGCGTTGGAAGTGTCTTTAAGTGTAGTGTATTGGACTCACTAAACTAGAAGCTGGACTCATTGGTATGGAATCCAGCGAGTCCCCAGGACTCACAGTCTGGAAATTGTAAAAATATCTCTGATTCGAATGACTGTTACCTTATTAATCTTTGCTTTCGATAGAACTATTTATAGTGAGGAGGACCGGAAGATGGTGTGTGGTATGCAGATAATGGTAAAGTGCAGAGAGAGGTGGCTGCATAGAGAAGCAAATTTTGCAAAATGTGCTTCCCAAAAACCTTGTATAGCAATACTTGTTTTAGGCTGCAGTTACGAGGTTTTTGTTGAAAAGAAGCCATACATAGGCACAAAGACCCGGTCACATACAACTCCGCACATCCACATTGCGTCCAAAAGCTAGTCGTGAAATAGGCACTGTTGAATGCGCTGCGTCAGTGTTTCAGACGTGCTTCAGCAGTTGTATGTATGGACGTGGTAGAATACAGAAATATATATCAAAATAATTTTGGCTGTGGTATTTTTTTAACTGCACAAAAATGTTTGCTGCGTCCAAACCACGAGACGCGGTTAAGCACTGTGGGGGACGTGGACTTGACGTAGAACAGACGCAATAAGCAGTATTTCAGCGTTCACTTACAGACACGTCAACAAAGCAGAAAATAAATAATAGCAATGTAAACAAAAGCATCCTTACTTGCACCGATACACAGTCCACACAATTTGCCGATCAGGATCCCCAAACCACCGCCACCACCACGTCGATAACGTCCACGACGTCTAGGACCCACACGACGTCGACGTCGAAAACCGATACGACGTCGACGACGTCCTATCTTCCGACGGCGGCCACGCAATTTCTCACCGGAGCCCATCTAAAAATTAAAGTAGTGCATTAAAGTAGCATTCATTTGCGAAATGTCACACTTAAAGGGACTTTCAAGAAAAGTGTCAGTCTGCACAGTACGCGCAGCCTGACTATGATGAAAATTTTTCACTGTAGGATAATTCTCTGGGTATCGATTGTCTTAATACTATCTAAGTATAATTATGTTCATTTTCCAAAAGCTACACAAGTCTGACTTCCCAAGAGGTCCCTTGTAGCGTGACGGGTCACATTTATCTGCAGCCTGATATGTCTAATGTTGGTTTTACGATCCAAAAATATCCATTTTCTTATGTAAATTCACTTACATATCCTTTAGATTTTGAGTCTTTGGCATCAGACTAGTATATCGCTGCTTTTCAACAAAACCCTCGTAACTGCAGCTTAAAACAAGCTGCAGTTACGAGGTTTTAGTTGAAAAGCGACGATATTTTTGTCGTAGATGAAATATATAGTTTAGCGATTTCCTTCAGTTTGAACAGTGTATATAACGCAATTAATGTAAATATTGCATTGCATTCATATGGCAGCGAACTATAACCCATTACCACACAAAGACACTTTTTGACAACCCACAAAATAAAGGCTTTGGAAAACATTGTGGAAAATGAAGAAATTGCTTGCGACAAGCAATTTCTTCATTCCCCATATGCAATTTCTTCTACCCAGAAATGCCACAAAAGGAAATATACTACTGGCCTGAAATGTCTTTAAATTTTGAACTACCCGAAACTTTATCAGTTTGGTAATGGGTTAATTGAATTCGACTTTTTACATGCAATATATTCTTCTCTGTTTTGTCGTCAGTCATTTAGAAAGTTGTGTGTGTATGGTCTCTAAAAGGACAAACCACTCTGATCGATTATCCATTAAGAATTACATGCTTTTTGAGTCTAAAACATGGTTCTAAAGGGAAAATTTTCTCGAAAATGTAGGCCTACATCAAGGCAGATTTTTTTTACTCGAAAACGAGCATGGAAAGGTAGGCCTTACCTGTCAATTTCATGACATGCTAAATTATAACATATTTGTAAAAGAAAAATAGATAAATAAATATACAACAACAACGTAAAAAACCTGATTTTTTTTAGAATGCCCTCAATTTGAAAAGTTTTTGCATGGTATAAATTTGTACATTACAGCTCAGAAATACAATATGTATTGAGGTAAAAAGAAGGAAATTCTGGTTATCAGTATTTTCTTCTTTTGTCTAAATGTTTTCCAAAGCATTTTCTCTGAGGGACGTCAAAACCAAAGCATTGTTCAGGAAAGCGTTAATTATATAAGCGAAATTTATATTCAAGGACAATAAAAACTAGATTCACAATGGCAAACTAGCACCGATGTTGAGAGAGTAATACACATAGAGACATACATACAGACAGACACACAGATAGATTGGCGAAGAAAGATAGAAAGATACAGAAGCAGAGAGAAAGAAAGTTAAATGAATTCACTCACGTGGTGTTATGTAGGCCTACCCAATTCAAAATGACGGTAAGTTCGTCAGAACTAACAAAGTATGTAATGAACTCAATTACGACGACCCTTGACCGAAGTAAAAGAATTTTGATGCCTATCAATATTTCTCTTTCGCATTAAATTTATACAATAGTAGTACAGGGCCAAGTCACATAAAACTGATCTTATTTGCTGCAATTGTGTCAAAGAGAAAAATGCCGATCTTGTTCGGACGGGATCAACACTTTCAACACAACAATCAATTGACAGGATGACACGGAAAAACTAAGGAAACACTTATTTGAAATTGAGTGTAAAGCATCGATTCTTTTATTTTCTCATAAATAATTCACAGACCATCCGATGAAAGCATTAGAGAAATAACTAGTTTTTCCAGTCCCAGGTTTCTTCTCTCTCTATCTGTCTGTTTTTCTGTCCGTCTGACTGTATCTGAACATCATTCTCTTATTCTACAACAGCGTCGTTTGTTGGTGAAAGGAAAGGATAAGCCGATTGAAAATCTATTGATTACACACATTAACGTTTAACAATGAGTTGAAATGAATTGGATAGTATTATATTTATTCTTCACTCTTAATCCATTTACTACTAGAATTGGACTTTGTATCGAATACATACGAATCTCAATTTGTAGGCCTACCACAAATACGAATTTGAAAAAAATCATTTTGTGAAAAGGCAAAACTTAGGAAGCTGAAGATCGCAAGCACGTGTCTATTGTTCTCTTTGCATGCAACGTTTGTGTGTGCTATCGACAGGTAACATATTTAAGAATGGTAAAAGTTACATGTTAGTTAGTTAACAATATTTCTTTTTTCCGAGACTATTTTCAGAGCATTGTCTACTATCATCGGGGATTCACTTTATTTTCAAAAATAGCTAAATATGACCCCCACCCCGCAGT
This sequence comes from Fragum sueziense, assembly GCA_963680895.1. Classification (NCBI taxonomy): domain Eukaryota; kingdom Metazoa; phylum Mollusca; class Bivalvia; order Cardiida; family Cardiidae; genus Fragum; species Fragum sueziense. Next base: position 29,577,687 of record OY804606.1, on the reverse strand, counting down.
GGAAAAGCTAGTCCTATATGATAAAGAAACACATACCTTGTTATTTCGATGGATTAATCACGCCAATTATTGCAACATTTTTTAAAATATGTGTGAAATATCCGTGTTATTTTCTTCTGTCAAACTACATGCACTAATATCATTATACGACCCACAACGAATGAAAGCAGCATCGCATTTCAAATCTGGATATAAATAAATAGGTCTCAGATGGTTGCTTCGACCCTTAACCATTTACAAATCAACATTTTTTTAATCTTTAGGTTGGTTCAATATATAAAATGTAATTTACGCGAGAAGGAAACAGGCTTTTAAAAGATAAGAATAGTTTACAAACATCAAGAGGAAAGAAAAATGTTGTTTTTTATGTCACCATCTTCGCCTGTTTTTTCATAGTCTTTAAAATCTGTTAATTTTGCAATACATATTTACGTCAAAATCATGGAAAGGATCAACAACACGGTGGTGTTTATATAGGTACAGATAAGAGGTGATAAAGTTATTCTAAATCTTTTATTTCAAATCCAAGCCCTATGTTGTGGGTACTCATAGGAATCGTCTCGATGAGACGATTCCAATGAGTGCCAAAAACATAGGGTATGCTGAGCATTGAATATTATTTCACATTTAATAAATCTAACTTCCTCTCTTATGTTAGTAGCTATGGTTAACAACACGATATTGTTTATATTTCGAACCCGGTTCTGATTCAGTAGGTCATCGATTGGCTGATTGAAGATAGCGATCGATCTGTTGCTTGGACCCTTTACTGAACTGTCTTGCTAATCTTTACTTTGTCTTGGCCCTTCTATTAATTGCTTGTGTTCATTCTTTGCTTTGGAAGTTTGGATATTTAGCCTACAGCATTTTGTAAATTTGACAATCGTATACCAAAATTTGTTTGTTTTGGTCGTTTACAAAAGTTTTCTTTTAACCTTTAATTGCCATAGATTTTTTTAAAAATCTTTCATCATACTGTGTTGTTCTTATTTGTTGTTTTGATTATTAACAGATGATACAGATCTATGTTTCTTTGATGTTTTGATTATTTACCAATCTTTGATGTTGTTTTTTTTTCATTTACTAATCTTTGTTGTTTTGATCATTAAAATTTTACTAATTTTTGCATGTTGTTTTGATCTTTTACTATTATTTGTTGTTTCGATCATTTACTGTTTTTGTTGTTTCGATCATTCAGCAATCTTTGTTGTTTTGATAATTTACTAATCTTTGTTGATTTGATCATTTATTAATTTTTGATGTTTCGATCATTTACTTATCCTTGTTGTTTTGATCAATTTCTAATCTTTGTTGTTTTGATCACTTTCTAATCTTTGTTGTTTTGATCATTTACTTACCTAAAGTTGTTGTTTTGATCATTTACAGATCTATGTTTCTTTGATGTTTTTGTTATTTACTAATCTTTGTTTTTATCATTTACTGTTCTTTGTTGCTTTTATCTTTTACTTATCTTTGTTGTTTTGATTATTTACTAACGTTTGTTGTTTTGATCTTTTACCAATCTTTGTTGTTTCGGTCACTTACTAATCTTTGTTGTTTCGAATATGTACTAATCTTTGTTGTTTGATCCTTTACTAATCTATGTTGTTTCGATCATTTTCTAATCTTTGTTGTTTCGATTATTTACTAATCTTTGTTGTTTTGATCATTTACTAATCTTTGTTGTTTCGATCATCTACTAGCATTTTGTTGTTTTTGGTCCTCTACTAATCTTTGTTGTTTTGGTATTCTGCTATTTTTTGTTGTTTCGATCATTTACTAATCTATTCTTTATTGTTTCGATCATTTACCAATCTTTGTTATTTCGATCATATACTTATCTTTGTTGTTTTGATCATTTACAAATCTTTGTTGATTTGATCATTTACTAATCTTTGTTGCTTCGATCATTTACCAACCTTTGTTTTGATCATTTTAATATTTTTTGTTGTTTCAATCATTTACTAATCTTTGTTGTTTCGATCATTTTCTTATCTTTGTTGTTTTGATCATTAATTTACTAATTTTTTGTTGTTTCGATCATTTAGGCTACTAATCTTTGCTGTCTTGATCCTTTGCCAATCGATATTGTTTCGATCATTTTCTAATCTTTGTTGTTTTGATCCATTACTAAATTTTGCTGTTTCGATCATTTACTTTGCTTGGTTGTTTTGATCATTTACTAATCTTTGTTGTTTTGATCATTTACTTGTTCTTGTTGTTTTGATAATTTTCTAATCTTTGCTGTTTTGATCCTTTACTAATTTTATTCTTTCAATCGTTTTCTTATCTATGTTGTTTCGATCATTTACCTTTGTTCTTTTGATCATTTACAGATCCGTGTTTCTTCGATGTTTTGGTTATTTACTACTTTTTTGGCTTTTTTTTTATTATTTACTAATCTTTGTTGTTTTGATCATTTACTAATCTTTGTAGTTTCGATCATTTTCTAATATTTGTTGTTAAACTATCATTTACTAATCTTTGTTGTTTGATTAATTACTAATATTTGTTGTTTTTTTTTATCATTTACAAATATTTGTTGATTTGATCAATTAGGCCTACTAATCTTTGTTGTTTTGATAATTTACTTATCTTTGTTGTTTTGATCATTTACTAGATTTTTCGATCATTTACTAAAGTTTGTTGCTTTGATCATTTACTAATCTTTGGTTATTTTTGTTTGTCATTTACTATTTTTTGTTGTTTTTATAATTTACTAATCTTTGTTGTTTCGATCAGTTAGGCCTACTAATCTTTGTTGTTTTGATCATTTACTAGTTAATCTTTGTTGTTTTGATCGTTTACTAATCTTCTATTTTTTTGTCATTTACTATGTTTTGTTGTTTCGATCATTTACTAATATTGGTTTCTTCTTTTTTTTATCATTTACTAATCTTTGTTTTTTTTTATTATTTGCTCATTTTATCATAATTATTTTTACCCCCCCCCCCCCCCTTTAGGGAGAGATAGACAAGTAGCGTTTTTAACCTTACCCTCAGTGTTAATAATTTGTTTGCAAACAAGCGTCTAAAAACTCCGAAGGTCAAGGTTAAAAACTCGATTTTTCCCAAAACACAGCGACCAGAAAGGTATGTTTTACTCAAAATATCATCCATTCTAAGTTATTTTTCTGTAACACATGTTGTGATGAGTTCTGCTTTTACCGTTTTAAAGTTTTGCTTGCAATTTCAATTCACAACAAAACCCACGACTTGACACAAGCCAAAAAGTTCACAGTCAATGGTAGTCCTATCTATAAGCCCTGGCATATTTTATCTTTGAAGTGATGCTAGACTGGTACCCATTCGTGTAAATAACTGAATTTACGACTGGGAACAGGTACTGCATTCTGTCCTTTGATTGGTCAATCGATATAATCGATAGACCAATGAAACGGCTCGGTGTATGGAAAGCGTCACCTGTCCAGGCCGTCTGAGTGACCGTCAGATATTAGCTATTACCGTACTTAAATCCGTAGTAGATTTCAGGTACGGGAACCAGACTAAAGTGATGCCAGGTCTTATCATTTCCGCCATTTTGTCTATAGCACTTCCGCCGTGCGGAAAACTTCGGAGGTTTAGCCCTCAAACTACTTCATTTGAAATCAAAATTTCGATCTAAAAATGGTATGAATTGAAAGATAAATCAATTGTTTTTCACTTCAGTATAATTTTGAAATAAAAAATACCTTGTTTTATGAAAAATCCAACCAAATTTCCAACAACCCTATACAAAAGCAAGATGGCCGACAGGCTTGCCAATTGTAGTAAAAACATGTTTCACAGTCATAATTTGATTGACACATCAGTATTTTAGTAATTTTAAGGTGGTTATAAACATAATGTAGTTATTTTTCATTGTTTATGCCTCACTTTACCATGAATAGGGACTTAGAAGAATTTAAGATTTGCTACACAGAATAACAATAACCTGACAGGACTAAGTCAATGGCAGATGGCAAAAGCTTGATGAAATAACAGAACATCATTCAAGTTGTAGTCACTGATTCTTTGCATACATGTGCAGACAGATATGAGCAACTTATCATTTACTTGACTCCACAACTAGAACAGCAGGATCATTCAATGACAGTCAGCAGCATGCCCATTCGATTATCTGCCCATTCACGTGCTACAGTTAGTGTGGTCACAGTCTCGTTTTAAAAATACTGCCTCTATCTGATTCTATGTAAAAACGAGTAATTTACAAACGGCATTTTCAGCCTAAATAACACATTAAATTGCCTAAAAGTGTGTAAAAACTTAAAGCTAAATAGTTATATCATGATAAAATACTTTTACCTTATACACGTTTTTTTCGTGTTAAATCTCTATTTGAAAAAGTGGGTCAACTCTGTGTTTCTTTATTTGAACTCGGTCGTTACCTTAGAAGGACGCGTGGGTATGTGTGATAAAATTGCTTTAGCACTGCCATTTTTTAACGGATTTTCATAAAGCTTATATCAAATTAAAGAGGGAAAATAGATCTATCCATCCGTGTTTGCTAATACGATGAACAGATGAATTATGAGTCGATGATTAGGTATTCAAAATAGGTCATTTTACTCGGCTTCAAATGGCAAGAACTATGTGGCAGAAAAGCCTAGAAAAGCCTATATATGTTCTTCAACATCCTATCTATTCAAATAATAAAACATCTTGTGCTTTTAGCTTAGCGCATTCAAGCGCAAAGGCTTTAACAATGGGAAGTGTTTTTCAATTCCCCGTGATTTATCGATAATTTCTGTCTAATCTCCATTCATCCTCAATTTATTCATAAATGTTGACGACAGTGACTCAAAGAACATTCTTGCAAAGTTTGGTTGAAATTGGCCGAATGGTTGATTGGTTAAGAATGATATCATGATTTCTCAAAGTTCGATAAGCCTTGCCCTGCCACGCCCATATTTTTTGACGAATCAAAAAATCGCGATCAATCTTTGAATATTGTCATCCAAGAAACATTCCTGTAAAGTTTTGTCAAAATCGACCCCATGGTTAAGGAGTAGGAGGTGTTTCAAGAAATTATGGGCGAACAGACGGACGGACGGACGATAAGTGACCACAATAGCTCAACTTGAGCACTTCGTGCTCAGTCCAAAGGGATTTACAAAATCGGTGTTTCTCATGGGCTTCATAAACGTCCATTTAACCCTTTCCCAAACAGTAAAACTTTATGGTCATCCAACTCGAAAGCTGTGACAGGCGACAGAATTAGTGTAAAAGAAAATAAGATTCTTTCGCCTCAATCTTTTCACCTTCAATAAAATCCGTTCAGGACGTCAAAACTAGGTCTAACCAGGTCTTGTTCGGGAAAGGGTGAGGCAGCCAAAAATTAGATTGAATTTAGAGGTTGCAAAATGGGCATGTTCAAATGTATGGTGCTCTTTTGGGTCAATGTTTTGAAAGCCTATTTCTTCACGAACCAGAGGTATAATGTTACTAATCGATCACTTGAAAGTTTGAGTTACCGGTATTTTTTTCATTGAAATTCCTATTTTATATGTCGTAAAATCTTGTTTTTATCTGAGGCAATGACATGGAAATGATATGCGCACAACGAAGCTCAGAAAATATTTACACAAAGGGAGAAAATGTTGGTTATCGGCATGTTCTTCTTTTGTCTCAATGTTTTCCAAAACCTTTTCATATATGATCGTGAAAATCATGGCTTGTTCGGGGAAGGGTTGAAATAATTTAACAAATATTTATATAATTGTTGTTGGGTAGAAATTGAAGAACTAAATTGTTTGGTAGAATAATTTCATCCTTTTGTAAAACTTCAAAGGGGTGTAACTATTTTATTCAATGTCCGATTTTGAAAACGTAAGCAGTTTTGAGTTCCTCTCATTCAGACCTTGAAAATGATAAATAATTTGTTGAAGTTCTTTGAAAAATAAACAATAACGTAATTCGGCAGAATTATCTCCCCTTTTTAAAAATCTGATTAAGCATTATTCCATAACGCAATGTCCGATTTTCACAATTCAACCAGTTTTATGTTTCTCTCAATATTCTCTGTAAGCTGGTATATATTTTGTAGGGGATGGAATACTTTTGGAAAAAAGTGTGACCACCCTACTACAGTACGCAATTCACGTAGAAACTAATTAATTCAGGCACAGATTTATAGGCCAGCCATGCAAGCACGTATAGAATAATGGATGAACGTGTAAAAATAATAACCATTACGTGAATGTTTGGAATGAAAGAGTATCTGGTTTGCATGCCTGATTATCAGTAGTGAATCCTATTTATAATTAAGTGGTCACAGTAATTTATTTCAGGGCAGGTTTAAAAAAAATGTGACCAAAGTGTGACATTTAAATTTTAAGAATAACAGCTATTTTTACAGAATATCATCCAGATTTCTCAATTAGGATGCCTAAAAACTATTCTAAATGGTTAAGCAGTGCCCAAATTATATTTAAAATTCATGTTCACTAACTTTTAGTTAAAATTGTGTGCACAATCTTGCAAAATGACAACAAAAAAGCGTTTCACTCCTGACAGCATATATATTGCACAATATGAGAAATTGTAACCCACGAATCACTAAATAGTAACGTGCAGAATGTCCACAAGGTTGATGGCTTCATAAAACAGTTTGAGTGGTAGATTTCTGGCTGAATAAACAAAAATGAGAACACATTTTAATAAAATAAAAGTGTTTCACTCCTGACATAAAATTTAGAGGGTTGTTGTATAAAACAGGCTCTACATCCTAAACTAGTGAAGATAAGATGAAAAGGTAATTTTAAGATGATGATGCACATGTTGTTTTATGAATTACAATTGCTTATTGTAGAATCCTGTCACTATCTTTTATTTACCATAGCTTAGAAATCTGGTCAAAGTCTTAAGTGTCACACAAAAAGCGTTTCACTCCTGACATTTTTGACATGTTTAAATGACATATCTTTTTTATTTGTGAAGCAATTTTCTTTAAACTTGGTACCCAGTATAAACACACAATAACACATCATTTTAGCTTTGATTGGGTAGAATATGTTTCTCTGTAAAAGCCGAGGCATGTAAAAAGTGAACGGTCACATTTTTTTTAAACTTACCCTTCATCCATTGAAGAAGCTTTGTGGCTTATTGATTCGGTCGGCACAATCCCTTCAGCCAATCAAAAACGTCGTCAGTCAAACAGCGCGCACCTGCACTCATTCGGTGGAGGTGAAAGCTTCGGTCTTTTCCCTTAAAGCATTACCAACTTTCAGCATTAATATCTCGAGGACTACGCCCGATTATTAAAAATGCATCGGTAGTTAAAAAGTTTAAATCACAGTCTTTAAAAAAAAGAGTTTTGTTTATGAATTTTAACGATGGATTTTTGAAATATTCTGCCTCAAAAATGGTGTCCCGTAACGATAAAGACCGAGGTAGTACCCTCGATGAAAAAATGAAAGTGAGGCTATGACGTCATGCCGACTGATTCTATAAATCAACAGGTAATTCTGGGGGTCGTAAACATTGACAGCCATGAAACTCTAATTAATTATGTCTGTGTGTTATCAAAAGATTTCTAAGGTCAACTTGCTCCTGTTATTTATATGATATTTAATGTTTTAACCCATTACCAAACGACAACATTTTAGGGCGGTCCAAATTGAAAGATCCTACAGACGACAGTTTCAAGTGAATAGATTTTTTTTTATTTTTAGGTCTTTTTGAATGGAAAACATAGTGGGAAATGAAGAAATTGTTTGTCACAAGCAATTTCTTCATTTTCCACGATGTTTTCCATGGCCATTATTGTATGGGGAGTCAAAAAGAGTCATTGTGTGGTAATGGGTTAACTGGTTTCAGCTTTAAATGCTAATTTCTTCAATTTTATAATAACCTTCAAGAATTGAAGGGGGTAACAATTGCGACCAGAGTAGCTGTTAATAGCAAGTTATGTAGCAGGTGCATTTACTTCTATAAATTGAACCCAGATAAGATGCTTTTTACAGCAAAACAGTTGTAAATATTTAGGCACTTAAATTAGTTTTGCGCTAAATAGTAGTAGTAGTTAAGATTTATGAAGATTTATATTTGGTGTACCCTTAACTTTGAAAGTAAAGGGTTCACTGCATTCCCAGATTTTTCTCTGTACCCCCAATTTTAAAGTTGGAGGGTGCATGTACCCCCAAAATGAAAACCCAGTGGGCAAAAACTGGGCATGCTGACAGTAAATACTAATGTTGGAAAAACTCAAATGGACACCACAGACCACACTGTCAGTGTCACAGACTAGCTGCGATATCGTAGCTACAAACTTGATGATTGGTATTGGTTTAATCGAAACCCAGATCAAAATTAAAAAAAAAAGGTTTCGTTGTATTGGTTTGATCGAAACCCAGATCCAAATTCAAAAAAAAGGTTTCGGTTACATTATTGCAACTACACACAGACATGACAGATGCCAGGGTCAGGAGGCAAGACTCGAGTCGTAATGCTCTACCTAATCCATTGATTTCTCGTTGACATTTACAGAGAAACATTTCTACACGGTGACAAAAGCACAAGAACCTACTTCTTCTTAGAATGTACCATATCAGAGCTCCAGATAGGATGTGTATTTGTTTAAAATACGCATTGATTTGATCTAAATATGCATTTACTTTCATAAAAATGCGTACAGATACATATTTAAAATAAGGAATACGCATTTGATAATCATCAGGTAGCGTATCAAGATCGAAGAGCGCCGGTGTAACAGTTTATCTTGGCCCCCCTGGGCAGCTTGGCCCCCGGGGGCTAAGCTACCCGCGGGTAGCTTGGCCCCCACCCTGGGTAGCTTGGCCCCCACCTAAAATCTTTTTCCAGAGTCCCCCAAAATACAAAACAATGTCTGTAAATGTTACGCCTACTGTTAAATGAAAAGAAAAAACAAAGTTTAATGTGTTTTGGTCAAATTATTTTTTCTGGGGACTCTGGAAAAAGATTTTAGGTGGGGGCCAAGCTACCCAGGCCTGGGTAGCTTGGCCCCCGCCCCTATTCTATGCCAAAAAAGGCGAAAAATTAATTTGACCAAAACACATTAACTTTGGTTTTTCTTTTCATTTAACAGTAGGCGTAACATTTTACAGACATTGTTTTGTATTTTGGGGGACTGTGGAAAAAGATTTTAGGTGGGGGCCAAGCTACCCAGGCCTGGGTAGCTTGGCCCCCGCCCTATTCAAAGCCAAAAAAGGCGAAAAATTAATTTGACCAAAACACATTAAACTTTGTTTTTTCTTTTCATTTAACAGTAGGCGTAACATTTACAGACATTGTTTTGTATTTTGGGGGACTCTGGAAAAAGATTTTAGGTGGGGGCCAAGCTACCCAGGCCTGGGTAGCTTGGCCCCCGCCCTATTCTAAGCCAAAAAAGGTGAAAAATTAATTTGACCAAAACACATTAAACTTTGTTTTTTCTTTTAATTTAACAGTGGGTGTAACATTAACAGACATTGTTTTGTATTTAGGGGGATTCTGGAAAAAGATTTTAGGTGGGGGCCAAGCTACCCAGGCCTGGGTAGCTTGGCCCCCGCCCTATTCTAAGCCAAAAAAGGCGAAAAATTAATTTGACCAAAACACATTAAACTTTGGTTTTTCTTTTCATTTAACTGTAGGCGTAACATTTACAGACATTGTTTTGTATTTTGGGGGACTCTGGAAAAAGATTTTAGGTGGGGGCCAAGCTACCCAGGCCTGGGTAGCTTGGCCCCCCACCCTATTCTAAGCCAAAAAAGGCGAAAAATTAATTTGACCAAAACACATTAAACTTTTATTTTTCTTTTCATTTAATAGTAGGCCTAACATTTACAGACATTGTTTTGTATTTTTGGGGACTCTGGAAAAAGATTTTAGGTGGGGGCCAAGCTACCCAGGCCTGGGTAGCTTGGCCCCCGCCCTATTCTAAGCCAAAAAAGGCGAAAAATTAATTTGACCAAAACACATTAAACTTTGGTTTTTCTTTTCATTTAACAGTAGGTGTAACATTTACAGACATTGTTTTGTATTTTGGGGGACTCTGGAAAAAGATTTTAGGTGGGGGCCAAGCTACCCAGGCCTGGGTAGCTTGGCCCCCGCCCTATTCTAAGCCAAAAAAGGCGAAAAATTAATTTGACCAAAACACATTAAACTTTGTTTTTTCTTTTCATTTAATAGTAGGCCTAACATTTACAGACATTGTTTTGTATTTTGGGGGACTCTGGAAAAAGATTTTAGGTGGGGGCCAAGCTACCCAGGCCTGGGTAGCTTGGCCCCCGCCCTATTCTAAGCCAAAAAAGGCGAAAAATTAATTTGACCAAAACACATTAAACTTTGGTTTTTCTTTTCATTTAACAGTAGGCGTAACATTTACAGACATTGTTTTGTATTTTAGGGGACTCTGGAAAAAGATTTTAGGTGGGGGCCAAGCTACCCAGGCTTGGGTAGCTTGGCCCCTGCCCTATTCTAAGCCAAAAAAGGCGAAAAATTAATTTGACCAAAACACATTAAACTTTGTTTTTTCTTTTCATTTAACAGTTGGTGTAACATTAACAGACATTGTTTTGTATTTAGGGGGATTCTGGAAAAAGATTTTAGGTGGGGGCCAAGCTACCCAGGCCTGGGTAGCTTGGCCCCCGCCCTATTCTAAGCCAAAAAAGGCGAAAAATTAATTTGACCAAAACACATTAAACTTTGGTTTTTCTTTTCATTTAACTGTAGGCGTAACATTTACAGACATTGTTTTGTATTTTGGGGGACTCTGGAAAAAGATTTTAGGTGGGGGCCAAGCTACCCAGGCCTGTCTAGCTTGGCCCCCGCCCCTTTTCTATGCCAAAAAAGGCGATAAATTATTTTGACCAAAACACATTAAACTTTTGTTTTTCTTTTCATTTAACAGTAGGCGTAACATTTACAGACATTGTTTTGTATTTTGGGGGACTCTGGAAAAAGATTTTAGGTGGGGGCCAAGCTACCCAGGCCTGGGTAGCTTGGCCCCCGCCCTATTCTAAACCAAAAAAGGCGAAATATTAATTTGACCAAAACACATTAAACTTTGTTTTTTCTTTTCATTTAACAGTGGGTGTAACATTAACAGACATTTTTAGGTCACCTGACCGAAGGTCATGGTGACCTATTGCGATCGTGTTTCGTCCGTCGTCGTGCGTCGTGCGTCGTCCGTCGTGCGTTAACTTTTAACATTTTCGACTTCTTCTTGAGAACCATTGGACGGATTACAACCAAACTTGGTAGGGAGCATCCCCATGGAAAGCTGCTTCAGATTTGTACGAATCATGGAGTTATCTCCCTTTGGGGCCCCATAAAGGGCCAAAAAGGGGTTAAATAGGGTACATCTTAAAAAATCTTCTTCTCATGAACCGGCTGTTGGATTTGATTTACATTTGGTATTAAGAGTCTTTAGGGCAAGGACAACAAAGTTTGTACAAGAGAAAAATATCTGCCCAGAAATGGCTGTGCTGGGGATGGGGGATGGGAGGGGGGGTTCGCGTTATTAGTTAACTTAACATTTTTGACTTCTTCTTGAGAACCATTGGACGGATTACAACCAAACTTAGCAGGGAGCATCCCCATGAGAAGCCGCTTCAGATCTGTACGAATCATGGAGTAATCTCCCTTTGGGGCTCCATAAGGGGCCAAAAAGGGGTTAAATAGGGTACATCTTAAAAAATCTTCTTCTCATGAACCAGCTGTCAGATTTGATTTACATTTGGTATTTAGAGTCTTTAGGGCAAGGACAACAAAGTTTGTACAAGAAAAAAAAATCCGCCCAGAAATGGCCGTGCTGGGTATGGGGGATGGGAGGGGGGTCACGGTATTAGCTAACTTAACATTTTCGACTTCTTATTAAGAACCATTGGACAGATTTCAACCAAACTTGGCAGGAAGCATCCTAATAGGAAGCCGCTTCAGATTTTGTACAAATCATGGAGTTATCTCCCTTTGGGGCCCCTTAAAGGGCCCCTTAAAGGGCCAAAAAGGGGTTAAATAGGATACATCTTAAAAATCTTCTTCTCATGAACCGGCTGTTGGATTTGATTTACATTTGGTATTTAGAGTCTTTAGGGCAAGGACAACAAAGTTTGTACAAGAGAAAAAAATCCGCCCAGAAATGGCCGTGCTGGGGATTGGGGATGGGACGGGGGGTCGCATTATTAGTTAACTTAACATTTTTGACTTCTTCTTGAGAACCATTGGACGGATTACAACCAAACTTAGCAGGGAGCATCCCCATGAGAAGCCGCTTCAGATCTGTACGAATCATGGAGTAATCTCCCTTTGGGGCTCCATAAGGGGCCAAAAAGGGGTTAAATAGGGTACATCTTAAAAAATCTTCTTCTCATGAACCAGCTGTCAGATTTGATTTACATTTGGTATTTAGAGTCTTTAGGGCAAGGACAACAAAGTTTGTACAAGAAAAAAAATCCGCCCAGAAATGGCCGTGCTGGGTATGGGGGATGGGAGGGGGGTCACGGTATTAGCTAACTTAACATTTTCGACTTCTTATTAAGAACCATTGGACAGATTTCAACCAAACTTGGCAGGAAGCATCCTAATAGGAAGCCGCTTCAGATTTTGTACAAATCATGGAGTTATCTCCCTTTGGGGCCCCTTAAAGGGCCCCTTAAAGGGCCAAAAAGGGGTTAAATAGGATACATCTTAAAAATCTTCTTCTCATGAACCGGCTGTTGGATTTGATTTACATTTGGTATTTAGAGTCTTTAGGGCAAGGACAACAAAGTTTGTACAAGAAAAAAAAATCCGCCCAGAAATGGTCGTGCTGGGTATGGGGGATGGGAGGGGGGTCACTGTATTAGCTAACTTAACATTTTCGACTTCTTATTAAGAACCATTGGACGGATTTCAACCAAACTTGGCAGGAAGCATCCTAATAGGAAGCCGCTTCAGATTTTGTACAAATCATGGAGTTATCTCCCTTTGGGGTCCCATAAAGGGCCAAAAAGGGGGTAAATTGGGTACATCTTAAAAAATCTTACTTAACTTTGAACATTTTCTACTTCTTTTTAAGAACCATTGGACAGATTTCTACCAGATTTGGCTGGAAGAATTCCAATGGGAAGTCGCTTCAGATTTTCACAAATCATGGAGTTATCTCCCTTTGGGGCCCCAAAGGGGGCCAAAAGGGGGTAAATAGGGTACATATTAAGAAATGTTCTATTGTTGGATTGAATTCACATTTGGTATTTGAGTCTTTAAATAAGTTTGTACAAGAGAAAAAAAGACTGTCAAGAAATGGTGGTGCTGGGGGTTGCGCTTTTTGTTAACTTAACATTTTCCTTAAATGTTTCTGCTCTTTTGATTCAGGTGACCGATAAGGCCCTCTGGGCCTCTTGTTTTTGTATTTAGGGGAATTCTGGAAAAAGATTTTAGGTGGGGGCCAAGCTACCCAGGCCTGGGTAGCTTGGCCCCCGCCCTATTCTAAGCCAAAAAATGCGAAAAATTATTTTGACCAAAACACATTAAGCTTTTGTTTTTCTTTTCATTTAACAGTAGGCGTAACATTTACAGACATTGTTTTGTATTTTGGGGGACTCTGGAAAAAGATATTAGGTGGGGGCCAAGCTACCCAGGCCTGGGTAGCTTGGCCCCCACCCTATTCTAAGCCAAAAAAGGCGAAAAATTAATTTGACCAAAACACATTAAACTTTTATTTTTCTTTTCATTTAATAGTAGGCCTAACATTTACAGACATTGTTTTGTATTTTGGGGGACTCTGGAAAAAGATTTTAGGTGGGGGCCAAGCTACCCAGGCCTGGGTAGCTTGGCCCCCGCCCTATTCTAAGCCAAAAAAGGCGAAAAATTAATTTGACCAAAACACATTAAACTTTGGTTTTTCTTTTCATTTAACAGTAGGCGTAACATTTACAGACATTGTTTTGTATTTTGGGGGACTCTGGAAAAAGATTTTAGGTGGGGGCCAAGCTACCCAGGCCTGGGTAGCTTGGCCCCCGCCCTATTCTAAGCCAAAAAAGGCGAAAAATTAATTTGACCAAAACACATTAAACTTTGTTTTTTCTTTTCATTTAACAGTGGGTGTAACATTAACAGACATTGTTTTGTATTTTGGGGGATTCTGGAAAAAAGATTTTAGGTGGGGGCCAAGCTACCCAGGCCTGGGTAGCTTGGCCCCCGCCCTATTCTAAGCCAAAAAAGGCGAAAAATTAATTTGACCAAAACACATTAAACTTTGGTTTTTCTTTTCATTTAACTGTAGGCGTAACATTTACAGACATTGTTTTGTATTTTGGGGGACTCTGGAAAAAGATTTTAGGTGGGGGCCAAGCTACCCAGGCCTGTCTAGCTTGGCCCCCGCCCCTTTTCTATGCCAAAAAAGGCGAAAAATTAATTTGACCAAAACACATTAAACTTTTGTTTTTCTTTTCATTTAACAGTAGGCGTAACATTTACAGACATTGTTTTGTATTTTGGGGGATTCTGGAAAAAAGATTTTAGGTGGGGGCCAAGCTACCCAGGCCTGGGTAGCTTGGCCCCCGCCCTATTCTAAGCCAAAAAAGGCGAAAAATTAATTTGACCAAAACACATTAAACTTTGGTTTTTCTTTTCATTTAACTGTAGGCGTAACATTTACAGACATTGTTTTGTATTTTGGGGGACTCTGGAAAAAGATTTTAGGTGGGGGCCAAGCTACCCAGGCCTGTCTAGCTTGGCCCCCGCCCCTTTTCTATGCCAAAAAAGGCGAAAAATTATTTTGACCAAAACACATTAAACTTTTGTTTTTCTTTTCATTTAACAGTAGGCGTAACATTTACAGACATTGTTTTGTATTTTGGGGGACTCTGGAAAAAGATTTTAGGTGGGGGCCAAGCTACCCAGGCCTGGGTAGCTTGGCCCCCGCCCTATTCTAAGCCAAAAAAGGCAAAAAATTAATTTGACCAAAACACATTAAACTTTGGTTTTTCTTTTCATTTAACAGTAGGCGTAACATTTACAGACATTGTTTTGTATTTTGAGGGACTCTGGAAAAAGATTTTAGGTGGGGGCCAAGCTACCCAGGCCTGGGTAGCTTGGCCCCCGCCCTATTCTAAACCAAAAAAGGCGAAATATTAATTTGACCAAAACACATTAAACTTTGTTTTTTCTTTTCATTTAACAGTGGGTGTAACATTAACAGACATTTTTTTTGTATTTAGAGGAATTCTGGAAAAAGATTTTAGGTGGGGGCCAAGCTACCCAGGCCTGGGTAGCTTGGCCCCCGCCCTATTCTAAGCCAAAAAAGGCGAAACATTATTTTGACCAAAACACATTAAGCTTTTGTTTTTCTTTTCATTTAACAGTAGGCGTAACATTTACAGACATTGTTTTGTATTTTGGGGGACTCTGGAAAAAGATTTTAGGTGGGGGCCAAGCTACCCAGGCCTGGGTAGCTTGGCCCCCGCCCTATTCTAAGCCAAAAAAGGCAAAAAATTAATTTGACCAAAACACATTAAACTTTGGTTTTTCTTTTCATTTAACAGTAGGCGTAACATTTACAGACATTGTTTTGTATTTTGGAGGACTCTGGAAAAAGATTTTAGGTGGGGGCCAAGCTACCCAGGCCTGGGTAGCTTGGCCCCCGCCCTATTCTAAGCCAAAAAAGGCGAAAAATTAATTTGACCAAAACACATTAAACTTTGTTTTTTCTTTTCATTTAACAGTAGGCGTAACATTTACAGACATTGTTTTGTATTTTGGGGGACTCTGGAAAAAGATTTTAGGTGGGGGCTTAGCTACCCAGGCCTGGGTAGCTTGGCCCCGCCCCTATTCTATGCCAAAAAAGGCGAAAAATTAATTTGACCAAAACACATTAAACTTTGGTTTTTCTTTTCATTTAACAGTAGGCGTAACATTTACAGACATTGTTTTGTATTTTGAGGGACTCTGGAAAAAGATTTTAGGTGGGGGCCAAGCTACCCAGGCCTGGGTAGCTTGGCCCCCGCCCTATTCTAAGCCAAAAAAGGCGAAAAATTAATTTGACCAAAACACATTAAACTTTGGTTTTTAGCTCCACTGGCCTTCAGGCCAGCGGGCTATTGTCATGGCGTTGTGTCCGTCGTGCGTGCGTGCGTGCGTGCGTCCGGTCGTCAACTTTTTCTTTAAAAATCTTCTCCTCAGAAACTACTTGATGGATTTCAATCAAACTTCACAGGAATGATCCTTAGGTGGTCCTCTATCAGATTCCTTCAATTAATTCTGATTGAACCGTAAAGTCTGGAGTTATCTGCCCTTGAATTAAAAAAACAGCTGTTTTCACTTGTTTTCACTCTAGCCACTACAAATATTGATCAATCAAAACAAAACTTGGTCAGAATGTTGGTGCTGATAAGATCTTGCCTGAGTGCAATTTTCAGCTTGATCTGAATATTACGTCTTGAGTTATGTGCCCTTGAAATTGGTAAAACTACCATTTTTGACCTTATTTTTACTCAAACAACCATAAATATCCACCAATCAACATAAAACTTTCACATTATCTTACTGACCATAAGATATTGTGTTGGTGTAATTTTCAGCTTCATATGAATCTTAAATCATGATTTATCTGCCCTTGAATTTGACAAAATTGTTGTTTTCGACTTTGATTTTACACTCTTTACACCCACAAATATTGAATAATCAGGTCAAAACTAAACAAGATGTAGGTGAAGTTAGGATCTTGCTTTAGTGTGATTCTTAGCTAGATAGGAATATGAAATCATCAGTTATATGCCTTTCAATTTGACAAAATTGCTAATTGTGACTTTTTTTTTCACTCTAACAGCCAAACTCACTCTACTGTCTAATAAAGACTGTTGCAAAGCTTGGTAACTAATAGATTTTATATGAATGTATTTTCAGCTTTCTAGTTACTTTGTAATTGCTTTAAGAGCAACACGTATTGAAAAATCTAGTGAAAACTTGTACTTGATATTACAAGAAATTCAGGTTTGACAGCCATTTGCATTATTTTTGGAAAAGGGTTTTTCCCAGAATCTATTTTTAGCTCAAAATCTATTTTTAGAAATATGAAATATTTTGGAGTAATCAATGTTCTGTTAATTAAGATCTGCTGGGAAGAAGGAAAATTTTAATTGCTTGTGACATCCTAAGCTAGAATGTTCTCCCATTTCCTTTTATCCTTTCTCAAATGGCAAACATGTAAATTTACTTTCTTTGCTTCAAGAACCTCACATTTTGAACAGTTTAGTTGTGTTACTTTCTTTTAGCTCTATGAAACACAAGCATTGAACAATCTAATCAAAACTTGGATTAAATATTACATGAAATTCAGGCCTGTGGAGCGACTCAAGACCTTCAGGTCTTCTAGTTCTTTTCATTTAACAGTAGGTGTAACATTTACAGACATTGTTTTGTATTTTGGGGGACTCTGGAAAAAGATTTTAGGTGGGGGCCAAGCTACCCAGGCCTGGGTAACTTGGCCCCCGCCCTATTCTAAGCCAAAAAAGGCGAAAAATTAATTTGACCAAAACACATTAAACTTTGGTTTTTCTTTTTATGCTCCCCGAAGGGAGAGCATATAGTCGCCGCTTCGTCTGTCCGTCCGTTCGTCCGTCCGTCCGTCCGTCCATCCGTCCGAAGCGATTTCTCCATAACCCTTGGGCCAAATCAAATGAAACTTACCATGTGAACTCCCTATGACAAAATGCCGATGTACTTTTCCCGGTTTTTTGATTTGAGGCCTCGTCATGGGAAAAGGGGACTTGTGGTTAAATACAGTTTTTCTCTAATTTCTCCTAGTCTAATGGTCAGAATTTGATGAAATTTCATATTTGAGTAGCAAATCAGATGCCCTTGACAATAAACTATTTAAAATTTGCGTATACAAAATATGCCATGGAAAAAGGGGGCTTAACATTTGTTAGCTTTATATTAGCTCTGCATGGCATATATTTATTGTGACAATGCCTTATTCGGGGAGCATTGTCCGTCTCTGACGGCTCTTGTCATTTAACAGTAGGCGTAACATTTACAGACATTGTTTTGTATTTTGGGGGACTCTGGAAAAAGATTTTAGGTGGGGGCCAAGCTACCCAGGGTGGGGGCTAAGATACCCCGGGGTAGCTTGGCCCCCAGGGGCCAAGCTACCCGCGGGTAGCTTAGCCCCCGGGGGCCAAGCTGCCCAGGGGCCAAGATAAACTGATACACCGGACGAAACACATAGGATAGGAAATTCCAAAGATTAAAAATAACGTTTTGATCTGTAAAAATAGCGTATCTAATACGACTCAGCCAATCAAAAGTGGGAATTATTGGAGAATACTGATTATGTCACCAGCCAAGCGAATGCAGATGACAATCGGCTATTCCATAGATCTACCGAATGCTGCCGAGTGGTGTATTTTGTTCGAATTTTAGTCAATCATTGATTTCCCTTAATTTTTAGCTCCACTGGCCTTCAGGCCAGCGGGCTATTGTCATGGTGTTGTGTCCGTCGTGCGTGCGTCTGTCCGTCCGTCTGTGCGTCCGTGCGTCCGGTCGTCAACTTTTTCTTTAAAAATCTTCTCCTCAGAAACTACTAGATGGATTTCAATCAAACTTCACAGGAATGATCCTTAGGTGGTCCTCTATCAGATTCCTTCAATTAATTCTGATTGAACCATAAAGTCTGGAGTTATCTGCCCTTGAATTAAAAAACGGCTGTTTTCACTTGTTTTCACTCTAGCCACTACAAATATTGATCAATCAAAACAAAACTTGGTCAAAACAAAAGTTGGTGCTGATAAGATCTTGCCTGAGTGCAATTTTCAGCTTGATCTGAATATTACGTCTTGAGTTATGTGCCCTTGAAATTGGCAAAACTACCATTTTTGACCTTATTTTTACTCAAACAACCATAAATATCCACCATTCAACATAAAACTTTCACATTATCTTACTGGCCATGAGATCTTGTGTTGGTATAATTTTCAGCTTCATATGAATCTTAAATCATGATTTATCTGCCCTTGAATTTGACAAAATTGTTGTTTTCGACTTTGATTTTACACTCTTTACACCCACAAATATTGAATAATCAGGTCAAAACTTAAACAAGATGTAGGTGAAGTTAAGATCTTGCTTTAATGTGATTCTTAGCTAGATAGGAATATAAAATCATCAGGTATATGCCTTTCAATTTAACAAAATTGCTAATTTTGACTTTTTAGCTCACCTGAGCACGATAGTGCTCATGGTGAGGTATTGTGATACCGCTGTGTCCGTCGTCCGTCGTCCGTCGTCAGTCGTCCGTCGTCCGTCGTGCGTCGTGCGTCAACCTTTGGCTTGTGTGCACTCTAGAGGCCACATTTTTTGCCCAATCAACCTGAAATTTGCTCAGAATGATTGTCTTGATGAAATCTCGGACAAGTTCGAAATTGGGTCATCTGGGGTCAAAAACTAGGTCACGGGGTCAAATCTTAGAAAAACCTTGTGTGCACTCTAGAGGCCACATTTTTTGCCCAATCAACCTGAAAATTGATCAGAATGATTGTCTTGATCAAATCTCGGACAAGTTCGAAATTGGGTCATCTGGGGTCAAAAACTAGGTCACGGGGTCAAATCTTAGAAAAACCTTGTGTGCACTCTTGAGGCCACATTTTTTGCCCAATCAACCTGAAATTTGCTCAGAATGTTTGTCTTGATGTAATCTCGGACAAGTTTGAAATTGGGTCATCTGGGGTCAAAAACTAGGTCACTGGGTCAAATCTTAGAAAAACCTTGTGTGCACTCTAGAGGCCACATTTTTTGCCCAATCAACCTGAAATTAGCTCAGAATGATTGTCTTGATGAAATCTCAGACAAGTTTGAAATTTGGTCATCTGGGGTCAAAAAGTAGGTCACGGGGTCAAATCCTAGAGAAACCTTGTGTGCACTCTAGAGGCCACATTTTCAGCCCAATCAACCTGAAATATGCTCAGAATGATTGTCTTGATGAAATCTCGGACAAGTTTGAAATTGGGTCATCTGGGGTCAAAAACTAGGTCACTGGGTCAAATCTTAGAAAAACCTTGTGTGCACTCTAGAGGCCACATTTTTTGCCCAATCAACCTGAAAATTGATCAGAATGATTGTCTTGATGAAATCTCAAACAAGTTTGAAATTGGGTCATCTGGGGTCAAAAACTAGGTCACTGGGTCAAATCTTAGAAAAACCTTGTGTGCACTCTAGAGGCCACATTTTTTGCCCAATCAACCTGAAAATTGATCAGAATGATTGTCTTGATAAAATCTCGGACAAGTTTGAAATTGGGTCATCTGGGGTCAAAAACTAGGTCACAGGGTCAAATCTTAGAAAAACCTTGTGTGCACTCTAGAGGCCACACTTTTTGCCCAATCAATATGAAATTTGCTCAGAATGATTGTCTTGATCAAATCTTGGACAAGTTTGAAATTGGGTCATCTGGGGTCAAAAACTAGGTCACAGTGTCAAATCTTAGGAAAACCTTGTGTGCACTCTAGAGGCCACACTTTTTGCCCAATCAACCTGAAATTTGCTCAGAATGATTGTCTTGATGAAATCTCGGACAAGTTAGAAATTGGGTCATCCGGGGTCAAAAACTAGGTCACGGGGTTAAATCTTAGAAATACCCTGTGTGCACTCTGGAGGCCACATTTTTTGCCCAATCAACCTGAAATTAGCTCAAAATGATTGACTTGATGAAATCTCGGACAAGTTTGGAATTGGGTCATCCGGGGTCAAAAAGTAGGTCACTGGGTCAAATCCTAGAGAAACCTTGTGTGCACTCTAGAGGCCACATTTTTTGCCCAATCAACCTGAAATTTGCTCAGAATGATTGTCTTGATGAAATCTCGGACCAGTTTTAAATTGGGTCATCTGGGGTCAAAAACTAGGCCACTGGGTCAAATCTTAAAATAACCTTGTGTGCACTCTAGAGGCCACATTTTTTGCCCAATCAACCTGAAAATTGATCAGAATGATTGTCTTGATAAAATCTCGGACAAGTTCGAAATTGGGTCATCTGGGTTCAAAAACTAGGTCACTGGGTCAAATCTTAGAAAAACCTTGTGTGCACTCTAGAGGCCACATTTTTTGCCCAATCAACCTGAAAATTGATCAGAATGATTGTCTTGATAAAATCTCGGACGGATTTGAAATTGGGTCATCTGGGGTCAAAAACTAGGTCACGGGGTCAAATCTTAGAAAAACCTTGTGTGCACTCTAGAGACCACATTTTTTGCCCAATCAACCTGAAATTTGCTCAGAATGATTGTCTTGATCAAATCTCGGACAAAGTTTGAAATTGGGTCATCTGGGGTCAAAAACTAGGTCACAGGGTCAAATCTTAGAAAAACCTTGTGTGCACTCAAGAGGCCACATTTTTTGCCCAATCAACCTGAAATTTGCTCAGAATGATTGTCTTGATAAAATCTCGGACAAGTTTGAAATTGGGTCATCTGAAGTCAAAAACTAGGTCACAGGGTCAAATCTTAGAAAACCTTGTGTGCACTCTAGAGGCCACATTTTTTGCCCAATCAACCTGAAATTAGCTCAAAATGATTGACTTGATGAAATCTCGGACAAGCCTGAAATGGGGTCATCTGGGGTCAAAAAATAGGTCACTAGGTCAAATCTTAGAGAAACCTTGTGTGCACTCTAGAGGCCACATTTTTTGCCCAATCAACCTGAAATTTGCTCAAAATGATTGTCTTGATGAAATCTCAGACAAGTTTGAAATTGGGTCATCTGGGGTCAAAAACTAGGTCACGGGGTCAAATCTTAGAAAAAACCTTTTGTGCACTCTAGAGGCCACATTTTTTGCCCAATCAACCTGAAAATTGATCAGAATGATTATCTTGATGAAATCTCGGACAAGTTTGAAATTGGGTCATCTGGGGTCAAAAACAAGGTCACAGGGTCAAATCTTAGAAAAACCTTGTGTGCACTCAAGAGGCCACATTTTTTGCCCAATCAACCTGAAATTTGCTCAGAATGATTGTCTTGATAAAATCTCGGACAAGTTTGAAATTGGGTCATCTGGGGTCAAAAACTAGGTCACAGGGTCAAATCTTTGTAAAACCTTGTGTGCACTCTAGAGGCCACATTTTTTGCCCAATCAACCTGAAATATGCTCATAATAATTGTCTTGATGAAATGTACAAAAAGTTTGAAATTGGGTCATCTGGGGTCAAAAACTAGGTCACTAGGTCAAATTGAAGAAAAACCTTGTGTGCACTCTAGAGGCCACATTTTATGCCCAATCAGCCTAGTCAGAATAATTATCTTGATAAAATCTCAGACAATTTCAAAATTTGGTCATCTGGGGTCCTAAACTAGGTCATGGGGTCCAGTCTTGGGGATTTTTTTTGCCCAATCAAGCTGAAAATTTGTCAGAATGATTATCTTATACAGGCCACAAATCTTAGTAAAATGTGATCATTTTGGAGGCTCAGACACACCATATACAGAAAGCTATTATGTCAGGCAGGCCTGTAGGAACAGGGGGGCTAGGGGGGCTAAACCCTTCCAAAGTTGGCCAAAAATACCAATTTTTCTTAATTTTACACTTAAAATTTTGGGGAAATCCCAATTAGCCCCCACCCCCCAATATTTAGGATAGAGTCTATAGCCCCCCATTATGAAATTGCTTCCTATGGGCCTGTCAGGTGAGCGCTTCAGGGCCAATGGCCCTCTTGTTTTCACTCTAACAGCCAAACTCACTCTAATTAAGACTGTTGCAAAGCTTTGTAACTAATAGATCTTATATGAATGTATTTTCAGCTTTCTAGTTACTTTGTAATTGCTTTAAGAGCAACACGTATTGAAAAATCTAGTGAAAACTTGTACTTGATATTACAAGAAATTCAGATTTGACAGCCATTTGCATTATTTTTGGAAAAGGGGTTTTCCCAGAATCTATTTTTAGCTCAAAATATATTTTTAGAAATATGAAATATTTTGGTGTAATCAATGTTCTTTTAATTTATATCTGTTGGGGAAAAAGGAAAATTTTAATTGCTTGTGACATCCTAAGCTAGAATGTTCTCCCATTTCCTTTTACCCTTTCTCAAATGGCAAACATGTAATTTTACTTTCTTTGCTTCAAGAACCACACATTTTGAACAATCTAGTTTTGTTACTTTCTTTTAGCTCTATGAAACACAAGCATTGAACAATCTAATCAAAACTTGGATTAAATATTACATGAAATTCAGGCCTGTGGAGCGAATCAAGACCTTCAGGTCTTCTAGTTTTATACAGAGCAAATCATTTCCTCGATTTTGATTGGATGATAGATATCAGGCCATTGCATCACTTCGTAAATCAGAAATTGCAACTCAAAGAAATTTGTTTTCTTTTTAAATCGGGAAGCGAGTAAATCCACTTCTGAGCACAGCGTAAAGGCGATTTGGCCGATATTAATCCTGAAGAGGCCCTACAGTACAGACAAAGATAGCCCACGATGGATTGGTAATCTCGTTCAGAAAAAGCACACTGAAAAGTCTTGATGGTCAGAAACATAGCGCGCTTAGGTGTCCTCGAAAATGAGAGTAGATCGTTCCGATGGGGTGCTCCTGTTAATTTTAATCCTTTCCCGAACAAGAGGGTAAATACTCATTGCCTCCAAGAAATATCTGGAAATACGCATTGGAAAAAAATATGAGGGGTAAATACTCCTTGCCTCAAAAAATTATCTGGAGCTCTGCCATAGCCAACGAAATTCACCACTGTAGAACCCCTGCAGAATCCTTTTTGATCCTTCTGCCAGAGCCTTGCAGCCCACCAACAGTAATCTATGCCTGTTATGGATAATGTAATAGTTTTTATCAGTTTTTATATGCTCGAAGGGTGGTATTTTGTTACGGCCCTGGTCGTCTGTCTGTCTGTCTGTCCGTTAGAAATATCTTGTGTGCGCAACTCCTCCTATAGTTTTGATCAGAATTTAATCAAACATGCCACAATGAATCTCCATGTTGTCTAGTTGTGCACATCACTTACGGAATTCAGATAACTCTTTTCATTCTTGAATTATCTGCCCTTGAATTGAAAAAAAATGTACATTTTCTTGTGTGCGCAACTTCTCCCACAGTTTTCAACCGAAATTTCATCAAACTTGCAACAATGAATCTCCAATGGTGTCTAGTTGTGCACATCATTTATGGAATTCAGATAACTCTTTTTGTTTTTGAATTATCTGCCCTTGAGTACCCACAACATATCGAGGGCTCAGTGCAAAACTATTGTAACTACATATTTTCCAGAAATTCACTTTTTTGCATTTTCTGAATCTTTAGGGAGGAATACATCATGTGTTCTAATTATACCCCCCACAACAAAGTTATGGGGGGGTATACTGGAATCAGGTTGTCCGTAAAACGGACCCGTTCCCAATGCCAAAAAGGGTCATTTTTTCCCAAAATATGGAAAGAAAATTCCCAATTCAAAAGTTCAACATTGTTTTTTAGGAAAATTTGCTCAAATTCTTTTATATGCCCAGCTAAACTATCCAAGAATGACTGAAATTCCTTTCAGTTCATTTAAATGTATTATTTTTTACAGATTTAATTCAATTTTTCTTGTATTCTGTAATGCTATTGTTTCCCCAGTTCTAGAGAAAACAACGCATTTTTCCCAATTTGGCTGGTTCCTGAGCCGTTCCCAAACTCGTGAGAAAAAACGCTGCGTCCGTCTGTCCGTCCGTCCGTGGACATAATCTTGTGTCCTCTTCTCCTCCCACAGTTTTTGACCAATTTTTCTGAAATTTTATCAGGATGTTCCCTATCATATGAAGTTGTGCACCTGCAATTTTCATCTTGATCCAGCCATTAGTTTCAGAGTTATGCCACTTTGAAGTTTTTAAAGGGGGGGGGGTGGACATAATCTTGTGTCCTCTTCTCTGCCCACAGTTTTTGACCAATTTTTCTGAAATTTTATCAAGATGTTTCTATCATATGAAATTGTGCACCTGCAATTTTCATCTTGATCCAGTCATTAGTTTTAGAGTTATGCCACTTTGAAGTTTTTAATGAGGTGGGGGGGGGGGGGAGTAGTCAAAATTTACAATTTCGTTTCCGTGTTCTAACTGTAGAACCGTTTGACATAGGATCATGAAACTTTACACAGTTGTTGCCCATGACCAGTGGAGGTGCCCTATCGTTTTGGGGTCACCAAGGTCAAAGGTCAAGGTCACAGTTGGACTTTGTTTAAAATCCATTTCCATGCTCTAAGTCAAGAACATTTTGACCGACAGCACTTTTTCAGTGACAAGGCCCTAGTGGGGGGTATTCGTCCGCTTTGCGACAGTTCTAGTATTAAGTTTGGATTCTGTGTACTTAAACAGATATTTAGAATTTTAAAAATATTTTTCCTCTTTAACTTTGAGAAAGTCACTAAGTTTTTTCCCTCTCCTGTAAAATTTTACAAAATGCAGTTACAATAGTTTTGCACCAAGCCCTCGATATGGTTTTGATTTGAAATAAAAAATAGAATGTCTTCACACCCTCTTATCTGAGAGATTGTGCAAATTTCTTATTTTTTCTTTCAGTGATACATAGGGACCAGAGCTGATATACTACTAAACATACAAAGGCTTGCCTGTCATGGCAACAAAAGTGAGTAAAATCATGGTTTTAACCATTTTCTTAGGACCTAAACAAGACTTACTTTTGACTTTCCTAGATTAAAAGAAATGGTTTGGGAAAACATTAAGAGAAATAATTTTCCCAGTGTTCAATATAAACCCATCATGCCTGACAGACATCACCTGCCTGTTTCTTTGTCAGGTCTAGTTAGACCTCCTAGATGCAGGACCGACTAGTCGACCTCATTTCAAATCTTATTCACAATTGCTATAATGAAAACACCATATATACCGCTGGTATAACACAACAAGAACATGAACCCTTTAAGGTAGAATTCCCATAATGTGGCCATTTTGAGATTCATAAAACATCGAAATTTTTCAAGGGTCATTGTTATGTATCCGAACTTATTCGTGCAAGGTCGTAAACATTTGGCTGTGGAAAGTTCCACCGCCAAATGTTTTCGACCTCGCCCGAATGATTCCGACATCACGCAAATCTCATTGGGGGTATTTTACCTTAAAATTTTCATTTGTTTGTATTCCAAACTGGCCTTTAGCTTATGAAAGGATTATTGTTATTAGTTTACATATTTTCCATAACTATCCTTCTGATACAAATATTTGGTCAGGACCAGTGCATATTTGGTCAGGGCTAGCAGCATCTGGCAACAACAAGACCGATTGTCTGGCAATCAAAAAAGGTTTTAGAATGTCATACCCTGTTTCCTCAAATTTTTTGTTACTTCTAGGCTTTTGTATTTTTGACATTAATTATTTCACTGTATTTGTATGTAAATGTAAACTGGATAAGGGTAAACTCATTCCCACATATGATATAGAGGCCTTTTGACACCCACAGTGCCAAGATAAAAGGCTAGGGAAAACATTGTGGAAAATAAAGAAATGGCTTGTAACAAGCATTTTCTGCATTTACCACAATGTTTTTTAAATGTACAATTTCATTTGCATCAAATTGTCGCCTGCGACATTTTGAATTGGGTCAAATCTTGAAATTTTGCCATCTTGATAAAAAGATTGTCATTTCCTGCCTGTTGTTTCAGATGCTAAGAAGAAATATCATGTACAAAAACAACTTTACAGCAGTCATCCAACATTTCCGTGCTTTTTCCTGTGATGGATACAAAGTGGTTGGTGGAAATAAAGGTCAGTTCTTTTTCTGGTTATCAAAATATAAAGACAATTATAGGTCTTTTTATACGCCGCCGGAGGCGGACGTATATTGGCGTCATCTTCTCCGTCTGTCCGTCCGTCCGTCCATCCGTCCGTCCATCCGTCCATCCGTCCGTCCGTACGTCCGTCCACTTTTCTTGTCAACGCAACTCCTCCTAAGTTTCTGGCTGGATCTTCTTGAAACTTGGTCAATGTTATCACCTCAATTGGTAGATGTGCATGAAGGAAGGATTTTATGGTTCATTGATTTTTGCCTGAGTTATGCCCCCTTAAAACTTTATACGCCGCCGGAGGCGGACGTATATTGGCGTCATCTTCTCCGTCTGTCCGTCCGTCCGTCCGTCCATCCATCCGTCCATCCGTCCATCCGTCCGTCCATACGTCCGTCCACTTTTCTTGTCAACGCAACTCCTCCTAAGTTTCTGGCTGGATCTTCTTGAAACTTGGTCAATGTTATCACCTCAATTGGTAGATGTGCATGAAGGAAGGATTTTATGGTTCATTGATTTTTGCCTGAGTTATGCCCCCTTAAAACTTAGTCTCTGGAGCGGCGTATATTGTGACCATGGCACTCTTGTTTACAAATAATACAAATCATTATTAATAAAATTGTAAAAAAAGGTTTTGAATATGATTTAGAGGTTGTTGTTCCACAGATGTTGTCTTTTTGGCTGCATTACAGGAAATGAGGGCTTAAACCTTTAGGCTTCATCAAACAAAAAAAAATCAGATTGTTCCAGTTCGAAATGAGTTTCTTATGACAAAATAATTGATATGAAAGGCAGAAAATGTGTATGTAAAAGTATTGAAAATATTGAGGAAAAAGGAGCAATTGCTGGTCTTCTTTTCCCTCAATGTTTTACAATGCCCTCTCCATTGTGGATGTCAAAAACCCTGTCATGTTTGGGAAAGGGTTAAAGCTGAAATGCAGAGTATAATCTGACTAAGGCAATCTTGTTATGAGTTTAAACTGTAACCATTCTATTATCTGGCTAATTGTTGAAAGTTTGCAATAGAAAATGTTTTAAGGATTACAGCCCATCATTAATTACAAATCTCTACCGCAAATTTCTATCGCCATGAATGATGCCGGTAAATTGACAAGGGTAATTTCGTTAATTTCCTTTTTGTCATGGATGACAGCTGAAGATGCACAAAATGTAATGATGGGTTGTCATTAGGGCTGACTATCAATGTCAATTTTAACTATTGCGATAGTATCGCTATCGGAGCAACCACTATCATGATACTATCACTATCGTGACATACTATCATGATACTTTCACAATACTATCGTTTTACACAAGAGGTTCTGTAAAAGGTGTGTTACTTACTTAAATCATCTGCTTTTTACGAGGATTAATCTAAAATATGTAACACTGCTTGATCAGTAAAGTGTAAGTAGAAAGACGTGTTCGATTTGGTCATTTCCGGCACGACGATCAAGCCATTTAATTGATATATGAACACAAAAACAAACAACAGCAGTCATCTACGGAATTTCAGCATGTTAATAAAGAATATGACAAATAAAATACTCTTTATAAATATCTAGATAATAATTAGTCAGTTGTTTTTTGCTAAAGAAAATAAGAAAGACGGATTCGCTTTCAACTGGTCAATTATCTTATTGCCGTTTTTTCAGCACGCCTAGTACATACTAAAAACATATCCCATGGAACCGAAAATACGATGGAAATGCATGATTATTCGTTAAACTTGGAACCCATTACAGAAAATGATGAATTAGCCAACTCACATGCTTAATTTGAAAACATAGATCTACAAATTAGATCCGTTTAAGAAATCTGACTCGAAAATTCTAAGTGAAAAGAAATGAAAGTGATTTTTTTTCACAAAACATTTTGGGCTACAATAAAATCTTCAGACTCGTAGCCAAATGCGGATTCTGACATAAGTTTCAACTCATGTTTTATTTACCTTGTGTTTTATATCCATCATGAGAACTAAAAGAAAATCTTTTCAAATGCGATGGAAAGCAAATTCCACTCAAAGTAGGCCTTACTAGTGAGTCAACACGAAAGACACACTGTTTTTGGGTTAAGAACATCGTAATTGGATATCATCGAAACGACATTTTAGTCTCTCATTATTTATATGACGTCACATCTCCGAGATCAAATAAATGCCGCCGACAACAAAAATGTGGTGTTTTACTTTACAAGGGAATATGTGTAAACGATTTTGAATATAACTACGCCATGTCTCGTGATCTTTTTCCCATTGATCTGCTCTCCCCCGTGCATGATTAATGTCGTAAGTGTAGCTTACATGATCTGGAGTTTTTACATTCTTAAATATGACCGATGCTATCGTTAGAAGGGACACGCCTTTGCACGTGCCTTTGGGAGAATTGAAAATCGCTGTCTGGTTTTCGCACGCACCTTTGGGAGAATAGAAAAACTGTCTAGTTTTCAACCAATCAAAGTGGAGATGCTTTATGACGCACTTGTCGGCACGCGGGCATTTTTGTTAACAAATGGATGTTATCTTCCCCTATGGAGAATAAGAACCAAACACTTTCTTTCTATGCTTTTTTGTCGAGCCCGCTTGCGGTGAGCTCGACATAGTTGTCACAATGGCGGTTCGGTGTATGTGCGTTAGTGCGTGCGTGCGTGCGTCCGTCCGGATGGAGCTTGTCCGGGCCATAACTTCACCATGGATGGAGGGATTCAGAAATAACTTGGCACAAATGTCAAGCTCAGTAAGGCGGAGTGTCGCGTGCAAGAACCAGATTCCAAGCTCAAAGGTCAAGGTCAAACTTGGAGGTCAAATGTCAAAAATGAGAAGATTTTTGCTTGTCCGGGCCATAACTTCACCATGGATGGAGGGATTCAGAAATAACTTGGCACAAATGTCAAGCTCAGTAAGGCAGAGTGTCGCGTGCAAGAACCAGATTCCAAGCTCAAAGGTCAAGGTCAAACTTGGAGGTCAAATGTCAAAAATGAGAAGATTTTTGCTTGTCCGGGCCATAACTTCACCATGGATGGAGGGATTCAGAAATAACTTGGCACAAATGTCAAGCTCAGTAAGGCAGAGTGTCGCGTGCAAGAACCAGATTCCAAGCTCAAAGGTCAAGGTCAAACTTGGAGGTCAAATGTCAAAAATGAGATGATTTTTGCTTGTCCGGGCCATAACTTCACCATGGATGGAGGGATTCAGAAATAACTTGGCACAAATGTCAAGCTCAGTAAGGCAGAGTGTCGCGTGCAAGAACCAGATTCCAAGCTCAAAGGTCAAGGTCAAACTTGGAGGTCAAATGTCAAAAATGAGATGATTTTTGCTTGTCCGGGCCATAACTTCACCATGGATGGAGGGATTCAGAAATAACTTGGCACAAATGTCAAGCTCAGTAAGGCGGAGTGTCGCGTGCAAAAACCAGATTCCAAGCTCAAAGGTCAAGGTCAAACTTGGAGGTCAAATGTCAAAAATGAGATGATTTTTGCTTGTCCGGGCCATAACTTCACCATGGATGGAGGGATTCAGAAATAACTTGGCACAAATGTCAAGCTCAGTAAGATGGAGTGTCGCGTGCAAGAACCAGATTCCAAGATGAAAGGTCAAGGTCAAACTTTGAGGTCAAATGTAAAAAATGAGTTGATTTTTGCTTGTCCGGGCCATTCCTTAACTTGGCACAAATGTCAAGCTCAGTAAGGCGGAGTGTCGCGTGCAAGAACCAGATTCCAAGCTCAAAGGTCAAGGTCAAACCAAACGCCATTGTAATGACAGCTGTAGACATAGGTATGGTCTTCTTTCTTCAAAATGAGCGGGCTCGACATGTTGCCCTTCGGCATCTAGTTTACCGATTTCATGACACGGATTAATCTATGTCTTTTAATATGGGATTAACTTTTATTAAGGTATGTTGGTGTTGACAATTTTAAACAAGGAAATGCATCATTTTTGTTTTGCTACAAAGTTCTAAGCAAAGGCCGAATAATATATACCGTTTGCACTGCTAATTGGCTAGCCTATACGATATCGCAGCTAGATCTAGATGCTTTCAATCTGTCTGACAAACAAAAATTCCGTCCACACGGCAAATTGTTGTAGCCTCTTCATATAATAAACCGTGTGCAAATGGCAGGAGCGATTTGGTTTTGATAAACGGAATCGTTGAGCAGACGACTTTCATTCTCTGAAAGCCAAAGATATCGAACTCACTTACACAGGCTGGGAAACAATGAGAGAAAGGTTCAACTGTCAATATGAAAGTAAACTATCGAAACTATCGATAGTTGAACGAACTATCGGCGATAGTTATCGATAGTTCATTTTACAATCGATACATCAACATCGGAGCAGTCTCTATCGCGATGCATCGATATATCGATCCATCGTTACACCTCTAGTTGTCATCCTTCCAATGATGTTTAAAAGGTTTACAGACCTTGAAAAAATTACCATCTTCTAACCATACGAAATGCATCAAATTAGACACGCTTGTAAATACACTTCACATAAGTTGATTCACTGTGTCGGATTTCAAGATTATGCTTCAAGAAGAAAATAATTTACAAATATTGTTTTACTCATATTTATATGCAAGGGAGGTAATTTTGAACATTTTTATATAACATTTCATAAGTATGCATTAATTCAAAATTCTAAACCGTTCAAAACGCTTATATTTATATTTGGAATGGAAATATAACACAGTTTAGGAATAACTGGCACTTTTCAAATTTTGCCCTTGGTTCTTTAGTACTAATGATGGGTTGTATATGTTAAGTTCTAGAAAATTTGAGCAACAAATGAAGGTGATTTGTTTCAGAAGTTACTCGTGAATGGCCCGACACCAAACTTGGTAACTTCAGTCCTCATGACAAGAACTACCCTCTACCAGGATTCACAAAACTTAGTCACGAACCCCCAGCACCAATCATTAGGGTGGACATAGCTGAGGTACAGAAATATGAAAACACGAGAAAACTGATTGAGTCATTACCAGAAGAACATTATCACGAAACATTGCGGCAAGTGGAGGAAAAATTGGAAGATGATGTAAGTGATTCTTAGTGTTGTATGATATGTAAATTTAGGGAAAAGGAGAAAACTGAATTGTTATCATAGGAGCATTGACATAAAATAGAGAAACATTATTAAAGAAGGGTGTAAGACTTTGTAACTTTCATTTTGAAAATTCCAAACTCTGTGAGAGGATATCATTGAGTACCCACAACTTGGGGTTTGATGAACAATGAATGAAATGTTGCATTTTGAAAAGCCATTACTCTCTCTTGTCTGAAACTTTTCATGAAGTGCAGGTGGAAAAAAAAATGGAAAATGCTCTGAGTCTCTCAAGATGTTGACATTAAATCAAAGGCATCAAATTATCATTTAATATCAGTACAAATAAATGGACAATAAATCGTAAGGTGCAAATTATTATGTTAACCCTTTCCCAAACAAGACCTGCTTTTGACGTCCCTAATAGAAAAGGTTTGGAAAAACATTGAAACAAAAGAAGAAACAGCAGTTTCTCCTTTTGTCTTTAATTACTTCTATTTCTCATTTGTGGCAGTTTTTAAAATGGATCACCCTAAAATTTTGCCGTTTGGGAAAGGGTTAAAAGAACTTTTGTTGTTCATTAACCCTTTCCCACACATTGACGCTATTGGACGCCGCACAAAATAAAGACTGTGGAAAACATTGTGGAAAATGAAGAAATTGCTTGTCACAAGCAATTTCTTCATATCCCACAATGTTTTCTACCCCAAAAAGAGCAATATTTCAAATTTTCATCACATTGAAAATGTCGTCTGCAACACCTTTGAATTTTGACCCCTCCTAAAATTTTGTTGTTTGGTGATGGATTAACTTTATTTGATATTTCCAGTTTGGAAGTGATTTAGACGAAGTTTTACTCTCAGCGGTCCCAGGGCCGGATGATCTGTTAGAATGTGTTGCTCATGATTGTCCTGACAGGATGAAAAAAGGTTAGTTTGTTATCAACACAATTTGTGAACACTTTTTCAGACAACGAAATTTTAGTTTGTCATCACTAGAATTGGTCAGCATTTAATGAGAAAGCCTTGTGTAAGATATGAGACCTAATGAAATCATTTTTAAGTGTTTTACTCAAATAAAAGAATGAAGACCCTGTTTAAGAAAGAACTGAGCTATCACTATTTTTGATCAATTACCGCTCCTTGTCACAAAAACAGTGACACCTTATGACATGCCACAAGACAAAGGCTTTGGAAATCATCTCCATCACAACTACATCACCAATATCAGCAATTTCTTCATTTCCCACATTTTCTATGAAGAGAGATAAAAAATTGTGAAGTTCCATTTGTTCGATTTTGTTGTCTGCAACATCTTTGAAATTGGACCAGTCTCAAATTTTGCTGTGTGGTAAGGGGCTGTATCATTTACAGACAACACAGATTTATTCCCAGAAGTATACATCTGGAAGGGGCCATTTCCAGTAATTGCATAATGAACAGTCTCCTTATTATTATTAAGGGGCCATTTTAATTTACGTACATTTAAATCATTTATAGATTACACAGATTTATTCCCAGAAGTAGACATTAGGACGGGGCCATTTGCTGAAATAGCATAATGGACAGTCTCCTTAATATTGGAAAGGGGCTATTTCACTAACATTTAAATCATTTACAAATTACACAGATTTATTCCCAGAAGTAAACATTAGGAAGGGGCCATTTGCTGAAATAGCATAATGGACACTCTCCTTGATATTGGAAAGGGGCCATTTCACTAACATTTAAATATTTGCTGAAATAGCATAATGGAAGTCTCCTTAATATTGGAAAGGGGCCATTTTGATTAACTTACATCTAAATTATTTACAGATTACACAGATTTATTCCCAGAAGTAGACATTAGGAAGGGGCCATTTACCGTTATTGTGATCAGTCAGAGAACCAACGCAGATATGACTGGTTGGAGTCCAGATGTAGAGCAAGAGAGGGAAATACTGCTAAAAACTGTGAGTAATGACACAGCTGAGAATCATGTAAAAACAACAACATAACTTGCTGAAAGTCTTAACCCATTACCACACAGTGACCTTTTTTGACTCCCCTAAAGCAAACTGCTTAGGAAAACATTGTGGAAAATGAAGAAATTGCTTGTGACAAGCAATTTCTTCATTTCTCACAATATTTTCTATCCAAAAAGACCAAAACATGTTAAATTTCACTCACTTGATATTGTTGTCTGCAACATTTTTGAATTCGGACCAGTCTAAATTGTTGTTGTTTTGTAATGGGTTAGATAATACTGTTAGTGTGTGTCCAATTTAAATTCAGTTTGAAGTGGACAATGTGGAAAAATTCCAGGAACTGCTGGATTTGGAAGATCTTTTCAACCGCACATTATAACAAGAGGACCATGATGGTCCTATATCGCTTACCTGAACCAAATTGATATGAGCAACACTTCTGTTCAATTCAATTAATATTTATGACTTTAGGACTGAATATGAATTTATGGTCAAATAACGTTGTGAAAATCAACATCATCCGAAATCTTATGATGCCCAACATTGTGTCCAAGTTTTGTCTTGATTGATACATAATTGTAGATTCTAGACTAGAGTATAAACAAGGTCGAAAACAGCCAAAATGGTAATTTTATCAAATCTAAGGGCACATAACTCTCGTCTTTCTGGTCTGATCAGACTGAAAATCAACCTCATCTGAGATCTTATATTCTCCAACATTGTGTCCAAGTTTTGTCTTGATCGATTAATAATTGTAGATTCTAGAGTGTAAACAAGGTCAAAAACAGCCGAAAAAGGTAATTTTATCACAGTCAAGGGCACATAACTCTGTTCTGATAAAGATATTCCCATCAACATTATGTCCAAGTTTTTTTTTATTGGTTAATATTCATAGCTGTTTGAGAGAAAACAAAAGTCGAAAACGGCAAATTTGTAACAGTCAAGGGCACACAACTCTGGTTTTCTTAGTCTAATCAATCTGACAAATTTAAACATTTGAGATCTTATGGTCACCAACATTGCGACAAAGTTGTGTCTTGATTGGTCCATATTTGTGTTTGTTATCTAGAGAAAAAATAAAAGTCGAAAACGATAATTTTATGAAATTAAAAGGCCAATATCTCTTGTTTTTCCAGTCAAATCAAGCTGAAAATTTAATTCAACAAGGATCTTATGGTCACCAACATTGTGGCCAAGTATTGTCTTGATTGATCAATAAATGTAGATGCTATGTGAACAGTGTAAACAAAGTCGAAAACAGCAAGTATGTCAAATTCAAGGGCACATTACTCTGGACTTTCTGCTCCTATCACACTGAAAATCAAACTCATCCAAGATCTTATAGTTACTAACAGTGTGGCAAAGTTTTGTCTTGATTGGTGAATATTTGTAGATGTTAGAGTGGTATCAAAGTGAAAACTAGCCATTTTTGACGTTCAAGGGCACATAATGCCGGACTTCCTGGTCCGATCTGACTCAAAATCAAACTCATTCCAGTACTTATGGTCATACATGTTCTGACCCGGTTTGATTTAGATTGGTCAATATATGTAGATACTAGAGTGGTAACAAAGTCAAAACTAGCCATTTTTGACGCTCAAGGGCACATGACTCCAGACTTCCTAGTCCAATCCGACTCGAAATTAAACTCATCCGAGAACCTATGGTCATACATATTTTGACCAAGTTTGGTTAAGATTGGTCAATATTTGTAGATACTAGAGTGGTAACAAAGTCAAAACTAGCCATTTTTGATGTTCAAGGGCACATAACTCCGGACTTCCTTGTCCGATCTGACACAAAATCAAACTCATCCGAGAACTTATGGTCATACATGTTTTGACCAAGTTTGGTTAAGATTGGTCAATATTTGTGGGTGCTAGAGTGGTAACAACAAAATGTGAACAGACAGACGGACAGACAGACGGACAGACAGGCGGACGCCGACGGACAAAAAGCGACCACAATAGCTCACCTTGAGCACTTTGTGCTCAGGTGAGCTAAAAAAAGTTATTGACAACTAACCAAAATTTTGGTTGGTCATCACTAGCTTATTTTTCAGGTGTTGTTTAAAAGGTTAAGCAAATCCGCAAAATTCCTGTCCTTTTTCTCCTCTACTCTGCTTCAAACCTTTCTCAAATTGCTTTAATATCGATAGAATTATTGAAAATTATGAAAGATGGTCCAAAAGAATTATTTTGTATTGATTCAAATTTAGCTGTCAAGAATGGTCACAGAAATTAAAAAAAACAGCATTGTTTTCAAAATTTATGTAGATCTATAACATGGAAACAAATCTAAAGATATTCCATAAATTATACATGCATGCCATAGAATAAGATTTGGATGTTACCATGAAAATTTAGACATGAACAAGATATTTTACCTTTACAAGGATATTATTACATAAGCAATATCTACCAATAGATGTCGCCACCCGTCGATTATCATCTATCTATGGTAGGCATTCTGGGTTAACTACTTTCAAGATGTCAGCGCCCGTAAAGTGCATGCACGTGGTACTTCCTGTCACGCGGCACATTTGGTTCACATGCTTGTATAAAATAAAATGAATAATCAGATTTGAATCAATTATTTTATTCGATAAAATTGAGACGAAAATCAAACTTAACTTTGCTGCAAATGTTGTTTTTATTTCAATTTTCTGCTAGCTACTTTTTGGCGCCAGGATTTTGAAGTTATGCGCACCGCGTAGTGATTTATCCAAAAATGGATAAAGTGATGCGTCAAATTAGTCAGTCCGAAAATAATAAACTAGAAGACCTGAAGGTCTTGAGTCGCTCCACAGGCCTGAATTTCATGTAATATTTAATCCCAAGTTTTGATTAGATTGTTCAATGCTTGTGTTTCATAGAGAAAGTTACAAAACTAGATTGTTCAAAATGTGTGGTTCTTGAAGCAAAGAAAGTAAAACTATATGTTTGCCATTTGAGAAAGGGTAAAAGGAAATTGGAGAACATTCCAGCTTAGGATGATTGTAGCAATTAAAATTTTCCTTCTTCTAAACAGATCTAAATTAACAGATCATTGATTACTCCAAAATATTTCATGTTTCTAAAAATAAAATTTGAGCTAAAAATAGATTTGGGGAAATACCCTAATCCAAAATGAACTGAATTTCTTTAATATCAATTAAGTCCAAGTTTTGACTAAATTTTTCAATA
The DNA here is from genome assembly GCA_963680895.1 of Fragum sueziense. Lineage (NCBI taxonomy): Eukaryota > Metazoa > Mollusca > Bivalvia > Cardiida > Cardiidae > Fragum > Fragum sueziense. The sequence goes on along the minus strand of OY804606.1, from coordinate 29,540,790 downwards.
CTTGTTGCTCTTAATAAATAGAAATAAATAGTAAATAGAAAGCTGAAAATACATTCATATAAGATCTATTGATTACCAAGCTTTGTCTTTGTTAGAGCGAGTTTGGCTGTTAGAGTGTAAACGTTAAGTCACGTGACAAGTGAACGGTCATGGTTTTTATCGGAGACTAAAAACTTGGATTTTTAAATTTATTCAAAAAGTGTATGAACTATATTTTGGATATAAATATGTGTAAACATCTTGTCGTCGATGTCTAGTGAAAAATCTGAGAAAAAATTGTCAAAAAAGGAGAAAAAGAAGAGAAAAGCTATATCTCCTTTGTCATCGGATAACCCAGGTATCGACCCTAACAAATCAAGCAGAAAACAGGTAAAACATAACGGACCGTTACAAATCAGTGAAGTGCGGGGTGAATTATCATCATCGGCATGTAGTACGAACAAAGTAAACGGACAGTTAAACGGGTCATATATTGACCAAAACACACACTTTTCATCAGCTCACCCGTCACCCCCGCAGTATTTTGCGCTTAATGCAATAAATACATGTACATCCAACATGAACAGTAACGTGTACCAACAACCATACCCCGGTCAGTTTGTGAATTCACCCCCTCCCCCTGGACAATATAATCCACAGTTTATGTCATCGCAGCCTAGCCAGCCTCTTCAACAATGGCTAGAGGGCATCACGTCGGAACTGAAAACAATAAAACAGGCCGTTTCAAAAATTGACGGTATGGAGAAAACATTAAATAATATAGATTCGAGAATGCAAAAAATAGAGGTGAAAGTTGGCGAAATCGACAAGAGAGTAAATGATGTTGAAAACGCCAGTACATTTATGAGCAATGAATTCGAGAAACAAAAAAGCGAACTTACATATACAAAAGATCAGATGAAAAAAATGCAGAAGTCGTATGATAAACTTAAAAGTGAAATGGATAATTTACAAACCCAAAATAGCCATGTGAGGGATAAACTAGCAGAGAGTGAATTCCGCTCTATGAGAGAGAACTTGATTTTCTATGGAATCGAAGAGACCATAGTAGATCCTACCAAAGACAATGAAAGGTGTGATTTACTTGTAAAACAGTTAATCAAAGCTAAGCTCGAGATTGATGCGGACACAATGATCTTCGACCGCGCACACAGGTTGGGCGATTTCAATACCTCCAGTAAGCCGAGACCAATTGTGGTCAAGTTTCATTATTTCCACGAACGGGAACTTGTACGGGAATCATCTTTCAAACACAAAGACGCTCTAAAGGATTCAAATTCAGGCATCGGTGTCCAATTACCAAAGGACTGGCGTGATGCGCGTAAACTCCTATACCCAAAATTCAAACAGGAGAAGGAGAAAGGGCATAGCGTGAAATTTGTCCGAGATAAACTGTTCGTGGACGGTCATATCTATAAACCTACCCCTGAAAGCAGTGGTTAGAGTTGTCATGAAGAACAGCTCAGTTTCATCAGTTGGAACGTAAATGGACTAGTTCGTAAACTTTCTGATTCGGACTTTCTTGAATTATTAAAATGTCATGATATTGTTGTTTTGAATGAAACATGGTTATCACCAAAAACTAGTTATAATGTTGAAATCGGTGGCTACATTTCTTACCATTTATACGGTAACAAATCTAGCAATACGAGAAAAGGCCGTTATAGTGGCGGCATCACTGTTTATATTAAAAAATCCTTTCATAAGTATTAGTCTGTGATGGTATGTCCGGAAATCTCGTCCCGTATGCATTAGAGTATTAAGCATGCCAACAACTGCAGTTGTGTGCTCCAATATCTGAACATTCATGATCCACTTGTTGGCATATCTGGAAACGCGTCATTACGTCGTATTCCGCCGTTTACGTAACGTTGTCAACTTGCTTGATTGCAAACCGAGTTTAGTGAAACATATGAAAATGATGTTGTTTTTGTTTATGTGTGTTTCTATTAACAGATATCTGGATATAGATATGAAATGCTTTGAAATGAATGATCCATATGATGCATAGATATGCAGTCGTTAACAATATTGAGACAAATACTGACATATTCAACGTTCTTTACTTTTGAACTACTTGACATCTATCTTGACATTTAAGTTTAATCGTTCGGGTGTTGTAGTGGTTATACGATCGGACGTCCTCGACGATGTTTCGGGTAAATAGATATCGATTTCATAGATTTCACGAGCCGTACATGCACTTGACCCAAGTATGTGTGCTATACTGATCGAAAGTTCTAAAGCGCCACATTACAAATGACTGTAACTATTTAAATGATTATGATATCTTTATAAAATTGTATATGTGAATTAAAAAGTACCAATTAGATTAATTTGCACGATTTGTTGTCAGTTATCACTGAAAGTAAGGATGTTAATATATGAGTAAAGCTTAAAAAGCTCTTAATCGTCGTAGAACTTCAGATAATGCATTTATTATTATATTTTCCTACATGGTTTTTAAGCAGAACCCAATCAATGGAGAAAAAACAAAAAAAAATGAATGACACGCTTGTATTTCTGATGAGTACAGCAAATAGAGAAAAGTGGTGGGTGGGGTAAATCATGGTGTTTTAATTTTCCAAACAGTCTTCTTTTTATTGACAATTGTCACAATCCTTTTTGCACAATGAATTAACACAATCAAAAGAATTTTGAACATATTGTGTAATTTTGTGTCTCGGGAATCACGAGGGCATATTTCAATCATTTTCTAAGAAAACCAGTATATATGGTAATTTTGTCAGTCGAAACTGTCCTCATGCGAGCGTACATGTATTGAATCCCAAATATTGTGTATCTAATTTATATTTTTGTACGTTTAGTATTCAATTACATAAGTATTTAGTTCTTATAAACAAAAGAATTTACAACTACGTGGTTGTTGTACAAAGACATGTATTGCGTACATTATTGTGGATGATATTTATAGCCTACCCGTGTGGATTACCGTATTTTTTGTGTTGTACATATAATGCCGAGCAGATTATCTGTCGAAGAAGCCAAGGATATCTACCCAATGGAGCCATTGTATCATTCCAAATTCTTGATCGAACTCTAGTCAGTGAACCAACAAAAGATTCCTGTGAGATTTTACTTCAGGGTGTAGATATCATGTCCCAGTATGGGTACAAAACCTGAAATTGCTCAACGTTTCAGCATATTTGATGACAGCTATTTATGTCAAAAGAATAAAGCTTCTTGATAGAGACAGTAATACAGTGGTGCTACAAAAAAGATTGCGCAAGAACGAGCAAAGAAACGCCATGAAACACTACTCACTGATACTTAGAGAAAAGGCAATATCAAGCATGGCACTGGTGTCTTTTTGACCTTGAAACAGAGAAATTACCGTTCTTGATGCAATGATTTTGTTGCAGTGCTTTCAAAAAACTAGCATCATTAATTCAGGCAGAGATCTACCTTAACTCTTTGTATCTGTAATGCAATCGGAATTTGAAGGTTACAAAGAGGTTCCTTACACATTAAACCGACATGCACTCTGGGAACTTGTAATGTGTCGCTGTATCAAGACAATGTGTCGTCCATCATGGAGTACATTTTAAAAGTCGAAGGGGCTGGTCTGTACTGGTAAAGAGGAGCGGACAAAGATGCTTGTTTGAATCCATAACAATTTACATATCAATAAATGTTTTCAGTCATCTACCGTACTTCAGCTAATTATGGTGTGGCTTTATAGAGATTTTTTCGATTTTGTACACCGTATATTTTATCATACTTTAATTTCTTTTAAGAATCGTTGTCTAATCTCTTCTTAATCTATGAATATCCTGGTTTTATTCATAGTTGTACACCACAATCCAATTATGCCAGAAAACTTAAAGTTAAAGCTGGACATCTACTAGACTAGTATATAGTTTTAGGATAGGTTCTTTTTGAAAAGCACTAAGAAGTAGATAAACGGATCTTGAAATAAAGACTTAGTATATTACATTTTCCCACACAACTTTAAACTTATAAAGGAAAATCAAATAAAAAAATGAAACAGTGGTAAGTGGAATAAATATTCGACATCACGGTAATTAAACTTGAAAAGTGAATAACAAGCCTTATAATTTATTTTTTTTTAAAGTTCATGTACTGGTTTCATAAATATTAATCATCAGGATGTTTGGATGTAAATTTTATAATTATTAGTAACGACGTTACAATGACGTTGTTGACGTTAAGGCGTCAGAGCAAATATATTGCACGCAAATCACATAATGGAACATTAAAAAGTTGAAGTTTAAGGATTTTTTCACTTTGCAATCGTAATACAGTGGATATATGTATCAAATAAAATTGACCTATCATCGACGTTATTTATCTTTTTACGTAATCAGAAGATGTGACTCTTGATATAATATTTTAATGCTGTTACCTTTATTGTGTGTGATCATGCACAAAAAATGGTAAAACCATTCATACAAGCAATGAGCAATTATGTTTGCAATTTGACGTCAGTGTGACGTCTGAATACCAAAACGCATTTAACAGGTTTTACAAACTGATGCGTTTTCTCTAAAACAATTATATCAAAGGATTTGAGTTATTTTCTTGTACTTTTTCTGTATAATATCCCTGTAATCGACTGTTTTCTCAATTTTATTGTTTATTATTGTTGATTTTGACGTGACGTCACAGGAAAACGACGCGTCTACAGACATGCCAACAAACAGTTTCATCATTACCAAGGAATTCTTTCTCTGATTTGCGTTGTTGGCACTCTTAATACTCAAATGCACACGGATTACCGATTATCACAGACTATATGTAAAAATTATCAAAAAGGAACAAATTGGAATTTTTTGGCTTCGATTGAATTCCGAACTGTTTTCGTTTAACTCGCATGTATTTATATGTTGTACATACATACCTCCCTCTGAATCTAGAATCTTGAGAGATCAAAATGTAAACATGTTTGAATTGATTGAATCTGACATAGAAATGTATAAAAGACAGGGCAAAGTATTTATTATGGGAGATCTAAATAGCAGAACTTCAAATGAGCCCGACTCTCTTGAGTTTGACAAATTTATGGACTTTGATAGTATCCATCAAAACAACATCTTGGATCGCATTAGCAAAGATAGAATACTTGACTCACATGGAAAACAGCTTTTAAAATTATGCAAATCAACCAACTTGCTCATTGGTAATGGTCGACTCGGCTCTGACAAAAATGTAGGAGAAATGACATTTATCAATGAAAATGGATCTAGTGTTGTTGATTATTTGTTATTACAGCAAGAGAATTTCGATTACATCAAAGATTTTGAAATATCATTACCGAATGAATTTTCTGATCACTGTGCTGTCCATTTCTGTTTGAAACGTAAACCAAGAGTTTGCGTTTCAAAAGGAGATGGATCACAAAAGCAAGGTGAACAATATATAGCATGGAATGAAAACTGTGTCGATACTTTTCGCTCAAGATTACTTGATAATATAAATCAATTACACTCTATAATAAATGAATTTGACAATATACACATCAATGATTCTGTAAAACAATTCACATCTTTTATTCAACAAAATGCTTTCGAAATATTCGGAAAAGAAAAAAACGTCCCTAAAGCAAATAAAAAACCTCAAAATAAATGGTTCAATGCGGACTGTTATAAAGCCCGAAAAGAATTTAATAAAGCACGAAATAGATATAGAAAAAATAAAAATGATGTTAATAGAAATATATTTGTACAAATGAGAAAAGAATTTAATAAAATTAAACGTAAATCCAAAAATAATTATATGAAAAAAGAAGGTAAACGTATTTCAAAATTAGCAAAAACAAATCCAAGATCATTTTGGAAAAACATTACATCACAATATAAAAATAACATAAGTCCAGATAATATTACAATAGAAGAAATGTTTCAACACTTTAACAACCTTTATCAATCTGAACCAGCAGATAATGATCACGAGCATGATACTGGTAATAACGATTACGTTTATGACGAAGAATTAGACTCAAACTTTACGGAAAATGAAATAAAGAACGCAGTATTTGCTCAAAATAATTCAAAAAGCCCAGGAAATGATCACATTATAGCTGAAATTTTTAAATGTACATTTGACATAATATCGCCATTCTTGATAAGCCTATTTAATAAATTATTCTCTGAAGGTAACTTTCCACAATGCTGGGAAGATGGTATAATTATTCCAATATTTAAAGGTGGTGAACACAAAGCCCAAAACTTCAGAGGTATAACATTAAATAATATCATTTCAAAAATATATTCTAAACTATTAATCAACAGGTTAACCAAATGGTCAGAAAAACATGAAAAGCTCATAGATAACCAGTTTGGTTTCCAAAAAAATAAATCTACGGTAGACTGCATATTTATACTTCACGCAATAATCTCAAAAACATTGTCAAATAAACAAAAGCTATATGCCGCATTCCTTGATTGGCAAAAAATGTTTGACACCATAGAAAGACGGTATTTATGGCAAAAATTGGTTTCTGAAAATGTAAGTACAAAATTAATAGTTAACGCATTCAAATCTATGTATAATGTTGTTAAATCTACTGTCCGCTATGGCACCGAGGAATCAGACTACATACATTCACATATAGGGGTAAAACAAGGCGATCCTGCCAGTAGCATACTTTGCCTATTCTTCCTGAATGACATTATGTCCAGCATCAATTCTAATATAGATGGACTTATAACAATAAATGATTTGAAATTGTTTCTGCTCTTATTTGCAGACGATGCAGTTGTCTTTGCCAAAAATCCATTATCTTTGCAATCAATGTTAAACGACATAGAAAAATACTGTAGTGATTGGAATTTGCGCCTTAATGTTGATAAAACAAAAATAGTTATATTTGAAAAAGGTAGACACACTAATTATGACTTCTTTTTATACAACAAAAAATTGGAAGTAGTTACATCATTTAAATATCTAGGGGTACATTTATACAAAAACGGCAATTGGAATAATACGCAAACTAAAATAAGCCAACGAGCATCATGCTCACTTCATAATCTCTTCATTGTAATGAACCAAATCAATCTTCCGACTTCACAAAAAATAAAACTATTCGACAGTCTAGTATCACCAGTCCTAAACTATGCAGCTGAGGTATGGGGTCATCACACAGCAAATGAAGTTGAATCTATCCATAGTAAATTTTGTCGCAAAATCTTATGTGTTAGAGGCTCTACAAATTTAGAATGCTTGTACGGGGAATTAGGAAGGATCCCGATGTTTATACATAGAAAAATACTAATGATTAAATATTGGATAAAAATGTTAAATAAACCAGAATCGTCTCTTTTATATAAAACATATAGCATGCTTAAAACCGACCTCGAAAACGACATTACATACAATAGTCAGAATTGGGCATATCAAATCAAAACAATACTTGACACATGTGGACTTACAAATATCTGGGAAAACCAAATGAACAGAAACAGAAATGTAGACTTTAACATAATTAAACAAAGAATCTTAGACATATACCAGCAAAATTGGTTTGAAAGTATCAATAATTATGCCCCCTTTCGAAGAAAATGGGGGTATATTGTTTTGCAAGTGTCGGTCAGTCGGTCGGTCGGTCGGAAGGTCGGTCGGTCGGTCGGTCGGTCTGTCCGTAGACCAAATCTTGTCCGGAGCATAACTCAAAAAGTATTAAAGGTAGAATCATGAAACTTCACAGGTGGATAGATCTCATTATGGAGAGGTGCAGTGCACAAGAACCGTAACTCTGCCGATCAAATTTTTTGAGTTATTGCCCTTTGTTGATTTTATAACTTGATTCTTGTCCGGAGCATAACTCAAAAAGTATGTAAGGTAGAATCATGAAACTTTATAGGTGGATAGATCTCATTATGGAGAGGTGCAGTGCATAAGAACCGTAACTCTGCCGATCAAATTTTTTGAGTTATTGCCCTTTGTTGATTTTATAACTTGATTATTGTCCGGAGCATAACTCAAAAAGTATGTAAGGTAGAATCATGAAACTTTATAGGTGGATAGATCTCATTAAGGAGAAGTGCAGTGCACAAGAACTGTAACTCTGCCGATCAAATTTTTGGAGTTATTGCCCTTTGTTGATTTTATTGATTCTTGTCCGGAGCATTACTCAAAAAGTATGTAAGGTACAATCATGAAACTTTACAGGTGGATAGATCTCATTATGGAGAGGTGCAGTGCACAAGAACTGTAACTCTGTCGATCAAATTTTTTGAGTTATTGCCCTTTGTTGATTTTCAAACTTGATTCTTGTCCGGAGCATAACTCAACAAGAGTGCCATCGTCACAATATACGCCGCCACTTATAAAACTTGAGACAAAAAAATGACATTGACAAGGATTTATAAATTTTCACTGAAAAACCTGTAAAAAATTGTGTTCACAAAAAGGTTTTTATAAATATCCAGTGAAAAACCTGGAAGGAATTGCGTTCACGAGGCTAAAATATCATTAAGCCCCAGAGACTAAGATTGAAAGGGGCATAATTCAGGCAAAAATCAATGAACCATAAAATCCTTACTTCATGCACATCTACCAATTAAGGTAATAACATCCACCAAGTTTCATTATGATCCAGCCAGAAACTTAGGAGGAGTTGCGTTGACAAGGCTGCAATTTCAATAAGCCCCAGAGACTAAGATTGAAGGGGGCATAACTCTGGCAAAAATCAATGAACCATGAAATCCTTCCTTCATGCACATCTACCAATTAAGGTTATAACATTGACCAAGTTTCATTAAGATCCAGCCAGAAACTTAGGAGGAGTTGTGTTGACAAGCTTGCAATTTCAATAAGCCCCAGAGACTAAGTTTTTAAGGGGCATAACTCTGGCAAAAATCGACGAACCATGAAATCCTTCCTTCATGCACATCTACCAATTGAGGTGATAACATTGACCAAGTTTCATTAAGATCCAGCCAGAAACTTAGGAGGAGTTGCGTTGACAAGGCTGCAATTTCAATGAGCCACAGAAACTAAGTTTTTAAGGGGCATAACTCAGGCAAAAATCGACGAACCATGAAATCCTTCCTTCATGCACATCTACCAATTGAGGTGATAACATTGACCAAGTTTCATTAAGATCCAGCCAGAAACTTAGGAGGAGTTGCGTTGACAAGGCTGCAATTTCAATAAGCCCCAGAGACTAAGTTTTTAAGGGGCATAACTCAGGCAAAAATCGATGAACCACAAAATCCTTCCTTCATGCACATCTACCAATTGAGGTGATAACATTGACCAAGTTTCAAGAAGATCCAGCCAGAAACTTAGGAGGAGTTGCGTTGACAAGAAAAGTGGACGGACGTACTGACGGACGGACGGATGGACGGACGGATGGACGGACGGACGGACGGACGGACGGACGGACGGACGGACAGACGGAGAAGATGACGCCAATATACGTCCGCCTCCGGCGGCGTATAAAAAGTATAAAAGTTAGAATCATGAAACTTCACAGGTGGATAGCTCTCATTATGGAGAGGTGCAGTGCACAAGAACTGTAACTCTGCTGATCAAATTTTTTGAGTTATTGCCCTTTGTTGATTTTCAAACTTGATTCTTGTCCGGAGCATAACTCAAAAACTATGTTAGGTAGAATCATGAAACTTCACAGGTGGATAGATCTCATTATGGAGAGGTGCAGTGTACAAGAAACGTAACTCTGCTGATCATATTTTGTGAGTTATTGCGCTTTGTTGATTTTATAACTTAATTCTTGTCCGGAGCACAACTCAAAAAATATGTAAGGTAGAATCATGAAACTTTACAGGTGAATAGATTTCATTATGGAGAGGTGCAGTGCACAAGAACTGTAATTCTGCCAATCAAATTTTTGGAGTTATTGCCCTTTGTTGATTTTTACGCTTAATTCTTAACCTTGCCTATATCCCGTGTCCTTTTACACATACAGCCTTGATATCTCACACATAGATACCTCCTATCAACATCGTTCACATTTAACCATGACCTTGGACCTTGTGACTTTGACCTTGGAGTTTGACCTACTTTAAAACAAAATAAACCCGGCATATATCTCATGACCTTTTACAAATACAGCCTTGATATTTCACACATGGACACATCTTACCAAGACCATTCACAATTGACCATGACCTTGGACTTTGTGACCTTGACCTTGGAGTTTGACCTACTTTTAAAAAACTTTAACCTGGCCGATATATCATGTCCATTTACACATACAGCCTTGATATTTGACACATGGAAACCTCCGACCTAGACCTATCACATACGACTATGACCTTGGACCATGTGGCCTTGTGCTTGGAGTTTGACCTACTTTTAAAAAAAAATAAACTGGGCCTATATCTTATGTGCTATTACACATACAGCCTTGGTATTTCACACATGGACACATCTTACCAAGACCTTTCACATTTGACCATGACCTTGGACCTTGTGACCTTGACCTTGGACTTTGACCTACTTTAAAAAAAAATTAACCTAGCCGATATATCATGTCCTTTTACACATACAGCCTTGATATTTGACACATGGACACCTACGACCAAGACCTTTTACATTGGACCATGACCTTGGACCTTGTGACCTTGACCTTGGTGTTAGACCTACTTTAATAATACATTAACCTGGCCTATATTTATGTCATTTTACATATACAGCCTTGATATTTCACACATGGTCACTTCCAACCAAGATATTTCACTTTTGACCATGACCTTGGACCTTGACCTTGGAGTTTGACCTACTTTTAAAAAACTTAAACTAGGCCTTTATCTCATGTCCTGTTACCTATACAGTCTCAATATTTTATACATGGACACCTCCTACCAAGACCTTTCACATTTGACCATGACCTTCGCCTGTGTGACCTTGACCTTTGATTTTTACATCATTTTACAAATATTTAACCTAGCCTTTATCTTATGTCCTATTACACCTACAGCCTTGATATTTCACACATAGACACCTCCTACCAAGACCTTTCATATTTGACCATGACCTTGAATATTGCAACCTTGACCTTGGAGTTTGACCTACTTTTAAAAAGACTGAAACCAGGCATATATATCATGTCCTTTTACACCTACAGCCTTGATATTTCACACATGGACACCTCCAACCAAGGCCTTTCACATTTGACCATGACCTTGACCTTGGCATTTGGCCTACTTTTAAAAACTTTAACCTGACCTATGTTTCATTTTACTTTTACATATACAGCTTTGATATTTCACACATAGACACCTCCAACCAAGACCTTTTATATTTGACCATGACCTTGGACCTTGTTAACTTGACCTTGGACTTTGACCTACATCAAATGTAGGCCCTTGAGGGGGCATATATGTTTTACAAACATCTCTTGTTCAACACGTCTCACTACATACAAAACAATTAAAAATGACTTAGAATTTGAAGATTATCTTGATTTTATAGACGACAAAAAATTAAGAATAGCTTACACAAAATTCAGACTATCGGCTCATGAACTAAATATTGAAAAAGGACGTCATCAAAATATCCCGCGTAACTCTAGAATCTGCTCTAAATGCTCCTTCAACATGATCGAAAACGAATATCACTTTTTATTAATATGTCCATACTACTCTGACATTAGGAAACAAGAGGGCCATTGGCCCTGAAGCGCTCACCTGATATAATAACTTTTTGTACACCAATTTTCAGGTTGATTGGGCAAAAATGTGACCTTTAGGGTGCACACAAGGTTTATCTAAGATTTGACCTCGTGACCTAGAATTGATCAAGATAATCATTCTGATCAATTTTCAGGTTGATTGGGCAAAATGTGGCCTCTAGAGTACACACAGGGTTTTACAAAGATTTGACCTCATGACCTAGTTTATGACCCCAGATGACCCAATTTCGATCTTGTCCGAGAATTGATCAAGACAATCATTCTGATCAATTTTCAGGTTAATTGGGCAAAAAATGTTGCCTCTAGTGTGCACACAAGGTTTTTCTAAGATTTGACCCTGTGACCTAGTTTTTGACCCAAGATGACTCAATTATAAACTTGTCCAAGATATTATCAAGACAATCATTCTGATCAATTTTCAGGTTGATTGGGCAAAAAATGTGGCCTCTAGAGTGCACACAAGGTTTTTCTAAGATTTGACCCTGTGACCTAGTTTTTGACCCAAGATGACTCAATTATAAACTTGTCCAAGATTTCATCAGGAAAATTATTCTGACCAATTTTCAGGTTGATTGGGCAAAAAATGTGGCCTCTAAAGTGCACACAAGGTTTTTCTAAGATTTGACCCTGTGACCTAGTTTTTGACCCAAGATGACTCAATTATAAACTTGTCCAAGATTTCATCAAGACAATCATTCTGATCAATTTTCAGGTTGATTGGGCAAAAAATGTGGCCTCTAGAGTGAACACAAGGTTTTTCTAAGATTTGACCCTGTGACCTAGTTTTTGAACCAAGATGACTCAATTATAAACTTGTCCAAGATTTCATCAAGACAATCATTCTGAGCAAATTTCAGGTTGATTGGACAAAAAATGTGACCTCTAGAGTGCACACAAGGTTTTTCTAAGATTTGACCTCGTGACCTAGTTTTTGATCCCTCATGACCTAGTTTTTGATCCCAGAGGATCCAATTTCAAATTTGTCTGAGATTTGATCAAGACAATCATTCTGATAAATTTTCAGGTTGATCAGGCAAAAAATGTGGCCTCTAGAATGCACACATGGTTTTTCTAAGATTTGACCCCGTGACCTAGTTTTTGACCCAGGACAACCAAATTTCACACTTGTCCTACATTTTTCCAAACAATTATTCTAAGCAAATTTCAGGTTGATTGGGCAAAAAATGTGACCTCTAGAGTGCACACAAGGTATTTCTAAGATTTGACCTCATGACCTAGTTTTTGACCCCAGATGACCCAATTTCAAACTTGTCCGAGATTTCATCAAGACAATCATTCTGATCAATTTTCAGGTTAATTAGGCAAAAAATGTGGCCTCTAGAATGCACACAAGGTTTTACTAAGATTTGACCTCGTGACCTAGTTTATGACCCCAGATGACCCAATTCGAACTTGTCCAAGATTTCATCAAGACAATCATTCTGATCAAATTTCCGGTTGATTGGGCAAAAAATATGACCTCTAGAGTGCACACAAGGTTTTTCTAAGATTTGACCCCGTGACCTAGTTTTTGACCCCAGATGACCCAATTTCGAACTTGTCCCAGATTTTATCAAGACAATCATTCTGATCATTTTTCAGGTTGATTGGGCAAAAAATGTGGCCTCTAGAGTGCACACAAGGTTTTTCTAAGATTTGACCCCGTGACCTAGTTTTTGACCCCAGATGACCCAATTTCGAACTTGTCCCAGATTTTATCAAGACAATCATTCTGATCATTTTTCAGGTTGATTGGGCAAAAAATGTGGCCTCTAGAGTGCACACAAGGTTTTACTAAGATTTGACCTCGTGACCTAGTTTTTGACCCCAGATGACCCAATTTCGAACTTGTCCCAGATTTAATCAAGACAATCATTCTGAGCAAATTTCAGGTTGATTGGGCAAAAAATGTGGCCTCTAGAGTGCACACAAGGCAAAGTTTGACGGACGACGGATGACGGACGACGGACGCCGGACACAGCGGTATCACAATAGCTCACCATGAGCACATTCGTGCTCAGGTGAGCTAAAAATATATAAAACCTTATTACTTCACCTGGCCAAATTTACAAAAATTCAGAAACCTACTTAAAAATAAAAAACGGCAAATAGTAATTAATGTATCAAAATTTTTACATTTCGCCTTTAAACACAGAAATGAAACATAAAGTTCGATGTGAATTTGTTTTTCTTTATCAGATGTTTTCTCTGTAACTTTTGCTCTACAGTTGTGTCTTAGTATGAATGTCAATAGATAATTCATTCTTGTGTTGTTCTTCTGTAAACTCATGTCTTTCGCTTGTCGCGAATATATGTATTCTTTGTAATTTGCTATAAACATGTATTTGTTTGATGCAATAAACTCTTTGTATTGTATTGTATTGTATTGTAAACAAAGTCACAATTAGCAATTTTGTCAAATTGAAAGGCATATAACTGAGGATTTTATATTCCTATCTAGCTAAGAATCACACTAAAGCAAGATCTTAACTTCAACTTTGTTTAAGTTTTGACCTGATTGTTCAATATTTGTGGATGTAAAGATTGTAAAATCAAAGTCGAAAACAGCAATTTTGTCAAATTCAAGGGCAGATAAATCATGACATAAGATTCCTGTGAAGCTGAAAATTATACCCATGCAAGATCTTGTGGCCAGTAAGATAACGTGAAAGTTTCATGTTGATTGGTGGATATTTATGGCTGTTTGAGTAAAAATAAGGTCAAAAATGGTAATTTTGCCAATTTCAAGGGCATATAACTCAAGATGTAATATTCATATCAAGCTGAAAATTGCACAAAAGCAAGATCTTATCAGCAACAACATTCTGACCAAGTTTTGTCTTGATTGATCAATATTTGTAGTGGCTAGAGTGAAAACAAAGTCGAAACAGCCATTTTTTAATTCAAGGGCAGATAACTCCAGACTTTCTGGTTCAATCATAATCAATTGAAGGAATCTGATAGAGGACCACCTAAGGATCATTCCTGTGAAGTTTGGTTGAAATCCATCCAGTAGTTTCTGAGGAGAAGATTTTTAGCTCCACTGGCCTTTCAGGCCAGCGGGCTATTGTCATGGCGTTGTGTCCGTCGTGTGTGCGTCCGTGTGTCCGGTCGTCAACTTTTTCTTTAAAAATCTTCTTCTCAGAAACTACTGGATGGATTTCAATCAAACTTCACAGGAATGATCCTTGGGTGACCCTCTCTCAGATTCCTCGAGATAATTCAGATTGAACAAGAAAGTCTGTAGTTATCTGCCCTTAAATATCAAAATGTCCGTTTTGGCTTTTTATCACTCTAGCAACAACAAATATTGACCAATCAATAAAAAATTTAGACAGAATGTTGGTGAATGGTAGACCTTGCATGACTGTATATTTCAGTCTGATCGGAATTTCACTGCCTGAGTTAAGAGCTCATTTATATGGCATAAACTCAGCCAGGTAATGAGTAAAGTGTGAAATGGGTGGAAGGGTTACTGATTGCTGTATATAACTATCTCTTAGACAGGGCTACAGATAAGTGGGGTGAAGACATTATAACTTCATTATTTCAAATCCAAACTCTATGTTGTGGGTACTCATTTGAATTGTCTAGACAAGACGATACAAATCAGTGCCCACAATATAGAGTTTGATGAACAATAAGAGAACTATTGCAGTTTGAAAAGTCATCACTCCCTTTTATCTGGAGCTCTGCTTAGAGGTTGTGAAGTTACAAGTTAACCCATAACCAGAGGGCAAAATTTTAGGCTAGTCTAAATTCTAAGACCTTGCAGACAACAATTTTAGGTTAATTTTTGGTCTCTTGGGGAAGTTAACATTGTGGAAAATGAAGAAAGTGATAGTCACATGCAATTTCTTCATTTTCCACAATGTTTTCAAAGTATCTTTGCGTGGAAATGGGTTAAATTAGCTATAGATAGTTTCAGCAATTTTGAGCAATTTTATGGACTATGTATCTGTTTAGATTGCCAGTATCATCCTAAGCTGGAATTTCCACTCTTTCCTTTACTTTCTTCTTGTTTTAGAGTCACTGTGTGGTAATGAGTTAAGGGTATACTTAGAAGTGCACACTGTGTGTTCCTAAATGTGTTAACTAAATGAAAGAGTGGGTCATAGTGAAGTGTTAATCCATTAGCAGATGGCAAATTTTTAGACTGGGTAAATTCAAAGACCTTAACAGTGAATGGAATTTCACCCTTTCCCAAATGGCAAAACATTTATTAGAAATATGGTATATTTAGGGAGATCTACAGTTCATGAGTAAATTTAGATCTATTTGGCACAAGGAAGATTTTCATTACTAGTATCGCCGAGCCCGGATAGCTCAGTCGGTTACGTCGAAGTCTGTCAATCTAGGGGTCTCGAGTTCGAACCCTGCTCGGCCAGTATCCATTCTGACATTTGACAAAAGTCATTTGTCTCTAACCAATGGGTGTGAATCATCTATGTGAGAGAGCAGCTAGAGGCTCGGTTTGGATATTGGGGTTGTACTGGTGTGAGATATACCAGGAACCCACGTTAGGTGTTCCAGCCGCCGTGATATGACCATAGAAGTTGAAAACGGCATAAAACCTAAACTGGAATTATCTTCCATTATATTTAACCCTTTCCGAAATGGCAATTATCTGGTTAGAAACATAGGATATTAAGGAGTAATTGATAAACAAATTTAGATCTGTTTGGAAGAAGGAAAATATTCATTGCTAATATTGACCTAAGCTGGAATTTCCTTCAACCCTTTCCCAAGTAGCAAACATTTAGTTTTACATTCTTCTTGCTCTAAGAACCACAGGTATTGAACATTCTAATCAAAATTTGGATTGAATATTAAATGAAGCTCAGGCCTGTGGAGCGACTCAAGACCTTCAGGTCTTTCTAGTTAAAGAAAAAGTTGACGACCGGACGGACGCACGCACGCACGCACGACGGACACAGCGCCATGACAATAGCCCGCTGGCCTGAAGGCCAGTGGAGCTAAAAAATAGACTGGAAATTGTAGACTGGCTACTTAGTCAATGATTACATAAGCAATGTGGTAAATGTATCCTGTGTATTTCTATTGACAGTTTATTGAAGGTGCCACAGAGATATGTGATGCTCTAGAAAAAGGGGGTTTCTGGGCTGATTTTATAGATCCTTCATCAGGCAAACCAGTGAGTATCGTTAAGGTAGTCCATCCGTCCATCCGTAATGAGATTCATGCGACATCAGAATTATTCGGGCGATGTCGAAAACATTCGGCGGATGAAATTTTCCACCGCCGAATGTTTACAACTGCACCTGAAAAGGTTTGGATGCGTAATGACACAGCGTGAAAAAATCCAAAGTTTTATGAATCTCAAAATGGCCACAATATGGGTATTACGGATTTCATTTGACCTGACACTGACCTTTACGAAACATATGTTTATATTACGCACATAGCGTAACTTTTTTTTAAGCAGACTTGTATCATAGTACACAGATATAACTTGTACACAAGAAAATATTACTAAATTGTTAATCTAAAAAAGCACAGGCGTGTAATTTATGATAATAAAAGCTAAAGCTGCGCCATGTGAAATGAAAGATGTAATATTCTACATTGAATACATTTAGAGTTTAACCCATTACCAGACAGCAACATTTTGGAAGGTGTTACAAGCAATAATTTCAAGTTGATGAAATTTTAAAACTATTTTCAATTTTGGTCAGAAAACATACATTATTTAACTCATCCTTTTAGCTCGACTTTTCGAAGAAAATGAGAGCTTATACTGTCACCCGGGTGTCGGCATTGGCGTCGGTGTTGCAACAAAGGTTAAAATTTTTTTAAACATCAATGACTTCCATACTATCAAAGGGATTCAACCCAAACTTGGAATACTTATTCACCATCACACCCTCTACCTTACTACCAGGGCCCATGACCCTGGCTTCACTATATTTGGAGTTATGCCCCCTTTATACTAAGCAACTTAGAAAGTCGACAGCGCTGTCTTCGGACAGCTCTTGTTTGGTATAAATGTGGCAAAAATATATTTTTACCAGTGCTCGCAAGCAATTGTTACTTGCATTTTGAAATATAGCAATTAACCCATTACCAGATGGTAAATATTTAAACTGGTCCAAATGCAAAGATGTTGCAGATGATAATTTCAAGAAAATTAAATTTAATTGTTTTGTCTCTTTGGGTAGAAAACATTATGGAAAATGAAGGAATTGCATGTCACAAGTAATTTTCCACAATGTTTCCAAAGCCTTTACCTTCTGGGGCACCAAAAGACGTCACTGTATGCTACTAGTTTAATGGAAAATAAAATTATGAAATATTTAGAACATGCATGTATTTCATTCTTTCAGTATCGAGGAGCATACACCACAGAATGTTTGTTTGAAACGGACGAGCGATACAAGAAATTGGGCTTTCAAATTGATGATCTTGGTTGTTGTAAAGTTATTGTACACAAGTTATGGGGCACTCATTCCTATATTGGCAGTATTTTCACAAACGCCCCAATATCACACCCTATTTTAAAAGAAATGAGGAAAAAAGGACGATAAACTTGTTTAGTTTGGTGATGTTTGTGCCATGTTTCATCAATATATGGCAAGCTTAAATTGTAAATGAAAAAGTTTGAAAATTAATGGTCATTGGCCATCAGGTAACATTTCGATGTAACTGTTTATCGTTGTAGAATGACCAATTTGCATACAAAAAGTGAAAATTGGTCAAAAGTAATTGGTTTTCACTTTCTATCAAATTTTTAGTGAGCCTTTTCTAATGCATGATTTGGTCGATTATACTATCTTAGGTAAATGCAACATTATTTTAAGGGCTTCTGAATTCCATATGAAGTTAAAACAGTGTATTCGATTGAAGTTCACATGGATTTCGTGCGATTTGAGCATGGTGCTCAGATTTAAGTCTGAGAACGTACTTAAGTTCTTTCGAGAAACAGGGGCCTGGTTTTAAGGAACATGCAAAACGGTTAGCTATCAATTGTTTATCATGCATGTGAGATACCTTGTGTAAACATGTTCATTTTGGGTAGTATTCACACCAACGGTCTTATTTCTTAAATTACACAACAAATAATCTTTTTGGAGGAGACAAATGTCATTTTCAATATGATAGCTTGTAGTGTTATTGTGAAATTGACCATAGAATTAGAATTGTTGGTGAATATTGGCCCCTTATTCCAGCAAATTTTAGAAGAAAGTGTTTAGGGGTAATTTTGGGTATACAACTCATGCAACCCTTTACTATCGGAGTCAAATATCATGATTGGCATCCAAATTGACTTGCAAGAACTTTTTCTGAATGGCCTATTGAAAATAACTTGGCCACAAGCCAGGATATATGTTGTTGTCGCTTGTCAACAAAAACCTTGTATCTACAGCTTTGAACAAGCTGTAGATACGAGGTTTTTGTTGAAAATCAGCGATATATCCTGTCTTTGCCTAAGTTTCTACTGATGGGCCATTTGCCAATGAGCCAAAGTTTCCAATCAATCACTGTGTGTGTCTGTAAAATAGTGCTATGTGTGAGAATAATCTGTATATGATTGAGTATAATGAGAGAGGGTTTTAAGTTTTTGATAATAAAACAGATACATTTCAGAGATAAAAGATGATTGTTTTGATTCTTCTCATCCCTTATTTTTAGCGTGATTATTCGTAGAATAGGGGGCTGTTCTAGTCACCTGGGTGTAGGCATCATGCTTTGGTTAAGTTTTTATGTGCAAGTTTGTCAAATCTCTGCAACTTCTACAATTTGAAATGATCAAAGTTGCCACACTGAATCTTCATGGTGTTTGTGGAATTCACTGCAGTCATCTGTAGTGCAGTTGGTAGCGCATCAGACACCCACTAATGAGGTCGTGGGTTAGATCCCTGGTCGAGTCAAACATCCTTTCTAAAAAAGTTGTCTCCCACCATTGGTTTAATAACCGTAAACCTATGTCGGTGAGAAGCTGCAGGCTCAGAAAGCCAAAGAGTGTTGTGATAGAAGGCCTACTGGTGAAAGAAATGACAGGAATACATGGTTAGGTGCTTCCAGCTCATATGACATAACCATAGCAATTAAAAGAGGTGTTCAACCCTTTCCCACACATTGACACTTTTGGACACTCCAAAAAGTAAAGGCTTTGGAAATCATTGTGGGAAGTGAAGAAATTGCTTGTCACAAGCAATTTCTTCATTTTCCACAATGTTTTCTACCAAGACCAAAAAATGTTAAATTTTGTGCAATGGAAATTGTCGTCTGCAACATCTTTGACTTTGGACTAGGCTAAATTTTGTTGTTTGGTAATGGGTTAAACCTATTCAATAGAGATACCAGCTTATCTCGTTACCAGAATGGCAAAATATCAAGGTGGTCCAATTTGAAAGCTGCTGTAGACGACAAAATTGATGTCGATAAAGATTGACTTCATGCCCTATATAGCAAATATTGAGGCAATTTCTTCATTTGTCTCAATGTTTTCCACAGCCTATTTCTTAAGGAGCGTTAAAAATTGTCAATATGTGGGAATGGGTTACATTTAATATCAGTACTTGATGACTTGTGCTCTGATATGATCCCATAATAAATCACAAATTCAACACATCTTTCATTCTTTTCTATTAAAAATTCACATAGAAATCCTTCGGCTAACATTTCAAAATGAGAAATTAACACTTTATGTATCTTTTAACAAAACTATGCTTGAACTCTTTCCCAGACAAGACTAAGTTGTTACACCAAGGGAAAAAAACTGACTACCGTAATTATTCTAATAAACGCCCTTATTCTAATGAACGCCCACCCCCAAAATCTAGGTTGAAAGTCTGCCTATTTCAAGCTCAATTTTAGCAAAAAAGGGTGATTCTAATAAACGCCCATCCCTCGGTTACAGATTGAAATAATGCAAGTCATAAAGGAAGATCATTTCAAAAACAAATGAAAAAGAGGATGTCTAGCCCTCAATCTGTTTGCATGGGAGGATTTTTTTTTTTCGAAAAATCATATTTTGCAGTCGTTATAACAAAACTTTGCCAAATTTAACTTACTGAACTTCAAGTCCATGAATTGACACTTGATTCGCAGTTTTTGACTAACAAAATTTGAATACCTCTAATAAATGCCCACCCCCTACTTTTCCATCGACCATGTTTCTAATGAACGCCCTGGCGTTTAGAATAATTACAGCATTTTTACTTAGCCCAAAATCTAGGGGCCATGGGCGACTGGGCCCCTGCTAGTGTTTATCCCTGGTGACACCCCTTATATAAAAGTCTTGCGATAACAATGAGACAAGAGAAGAACATGCTAGTAGTCAGCATTTCACCTTTGGCCGCAATATTTTCTGTGCTCCAGTGTACACAAAAATAAATTCGTTTTTGTTGATATCCATTTTATCATCTGCAGCAGCTCTCAAATTGAAACAGATCATGCAATTATAATATACTGAATATGATTTTATCCTATTCCAAAAAAAATCCTTGTTTTGACATCCCTCATGTAGCTTTGGACAACATTAAAGGGAAAAAGTTTATGCATGTAAATCCTTTCCCAAAGAGAAAAGTTTAGGGCAGTCAGAGTTAAAAGCTGCTGCAGACGACAAAATTGATGTTGATAAAGATCACATTTTTGTTTGATATAGCTCAGAAAATATTGAGGCAAAAGGAGAAACTGCTGGTTATCAGCAGTTTCTTCTTTTGTCTCAATGTTTTCCCAAGACATTTCTATTAAGGACGTGAAAACCAGGTCTTGTTCAGGAAGGGGTAAATCCTTTCCCCAGAGCTGGAATCCAAAAAAAAGGCCTTATAACATTTTTAGACAATACACAATCTGACCATCATCCATGCTACTTAACCCATTACCAGACAGCCAAAAATTTGATATATAAATTCAAAGATACTACAGATGACAATATCAAGTCAGTGAAATTTTATATTCCTTGGTATTTAGGGGTAGAAAATATTGTGGGAATGGAAGAAATTGCTTGTCACAGGCAATTCCTTCCATTTTCCACAATGTTCTCCAATGCCATTATGTCATGTGGTGTCAAAAGGAAATAGAGCTGGGAAAATAAAGTTGCAAAAGACAAGAATGCTGCTGATCAGCATTTTCTCCTTTATCTCAATATTTTCTTTGCTATATTGTACATAAATTCAATCCGTAGCAAGATCAATTTTGACATCATCAGCTTTTACCACATAGTGCCTTTTTGCCTTTTGAGGCAATACACAATAAAGGCTTTGTAAAACATTGTGGAAAATGAAGACATTGCTTGTTACAAGCAATTTCTTAGTTTCCCACGTTTTCTATACAGAAAGACCAATAAATGTAAATTTTCAGTCACTTGAAGTTGTAGTCTGCAACACCTTTCAAATTGGAACAGTCCAAATTTTTGTAGTCTGGTAATGGGTTAAGGGCTATCAAGATTCTGCCTCCGTTTTCTTATTATTCAATTCATCTGTCTTTTTCTGGTAAAGTTCAATAAGATATTTCGTTGGCACTAATTTCTTCTCGTCCAATTCTCCCCAAACTTTCTGCAGTCTCTGTAGCGTATTAGCACTGTCTAATTTCCGTCCAATAAAATACAATTCAAACTCGTCCCTTTCAATCAATTTACAACCATCTACTTTACACAAATTTTCCGCCAATTTTTCGTCAAAGTCTGGCGTCAATCTCATTCCAAGCATTCTCTCAAGTTCTTTTACATCCACTTGGAAGTCTGTGAGTTGGTATTGATAACCAAGAGGTTTATTTGGAACGACAAATGTGGCGTAAGCTAATGGCTTCGAGTTTGAATCTTCTACGATGATCACTTTATAAAGATGTGTGGGGACAGCTACTTCGTTCTTTCCTATCACCTGAAAAGGACAGAACATAAAAATATGTGACCCGTCACGTTAAAGGGGACCTTATCCGAAGTGTGAAAAATATCGACCCTAGTCAGTCTGCGCAGTCCGCGCAGCCAGACTAGGGCCGACACTTTTCACTTTTATGTAATTTTCTAAATTCGGAAAGCTTTCCCTATCTTACTATATGTTCATTTTTCTCATACGGGACCTGGTTGACCTGTGCTGGGTCTGATAAGTTCATCAAAATTTGGATTTTTGGAGTTCAGATAAGGTCCTTTTTAGCGTGACGGGTCACATATTTATCAATCTTCCAATGAAGAATCAAATGATGTGTCGGGACAGCTACTTTGTTCTTCCCTATCACCTGAAAAGGACAGAACAAAATATCTATCAATCTCCCAATGAAGAATCAAATGACACAACAATTTTCCAAAACAACAAAATTTTAAGGTGGTCCAATTCAAAAGGAGTGGCAGACCGCTAAAAAAATTATACCAAATGGAGAATATATGTATGTTATAGCCATTAGCCAAGAAAAAAATTGAGACAAAAGGAGAAACTGCTGGCTATCAGCAGTTTCTTCTTTTGTTTCAATGTTTTCCCAAGCCTTTTCTATATTAGGGACGTCAAAACCGGGTATTGTTTGGGAAAGGGTTAATACTTGACCAATTTGAATTCGGTTTGAAGCAGAGAACACACAAAAAAGCCAGCAATTAGATGGATGTGGTATTCTCTTTAAAAATTGATTTGATAGAAAAAGATCCTTTTCAAATTATTCAAAATCAACAGAATTATTGCAAAGTATCTAAAATGTGATGTCACATGATTCCCCATAATCAATCTGGTGATTGTGCATTGTTGGTAGGATAACATGTCCAGCGAAATTTTCTCTGACTACCAATTTGGAAAAGTCTAAAATTTTGACATTTTGGGAAAGGTTTACTGGTAAGTATAGACCACCATTTCCTCTATTTTCTCTCAATATTTTCTAGGCTATGATGTACAAAACACACAACAGACCTGATATTTCACAAATTGTTTTCCATCCTCAGTTTTCTCCGGCACCATCAATGGCCCACTAATAATGTAGACATTGGAATATTTCTTGGTCAAGTCCCGACAATACATCTCAAGCCTGTTCCAGAAGCCAGCATTGTTCTCATAGTTTTGAGGTACTATGTTACTGAGGTAGAATGATTCTGACATGGCGTCCTAAAAACATACATTGGGTGACCTTCAAAGTTAGTGACCTTTAACTTCTGTTGTGCCATTTCAGTACAGAAAGCATTGGGGGAGAAAGAGGTATACGTCTGAATTTTCTTCTGTATTCAAAGTTTTCAAAAATCTTTATGGATCCATTATAATCACCATTCATGTAAAAAAGTTTTGACAATAAAGTAGATTCTATCTAGGTGCATTTATCAAATTTATTTTATAGTAAAGACATGACTTTTTTGTATGTCCTTAAAATTTGTAACAAGCATCAATGTGGAGCAATGAAAAATAAAATATGTTGTTCAGGAAGGGATTTAACCCTTTACCACACATTGACTCTTTTTGACTCCCTACAAGATCATGGCTTTGGAAAACATTGTGGACAAGGGCCGTCAGAGACGGACAATGCTCCCCGAATAAGGCATTGTCACATTAAATGTATGCCATGGAGAGCACTTTATTGTCAAGGGCATCTGATTTGCTACTCAAATATGAAATTTCATCAAATTCTGACCATAAGACTAGGAGAAATTAGAGAAAAACTGTATTTTACCTTAAGTCCCCTTTTCCCATGACGAGGCCTTAAATCCAAAAACCAGACTCAGGAAAAGTACATCAGCATTTTGTCATAGGGAGTTCACATGGTAAGTTTCATTTGATTTGGCCCAAGGGTTATGGAGAAATCACTTCGGACGGACAGGACGGACGGACGGACAGACAAAGCGGCGACTATAATGCTCTCCCTTCGGGAGGCATAAAAATGAAGAAATTGCTTGTGACAAGCAATTTCTTCATTTTCCACAATGTTTTCTACCAAAAAAGACCAAAAGGTTTTAAATTTCCTTGATTTGAAATTGTCACCTGCGACATCTTTGAATTTCGGCCGACCCAAAATTTTGTCGTTTGGTAATGGGTTAATAATTTGATTGGTTAATGGATTTGATATTTCAATCAAAAGCAACAATTGGCTACTCACTAAGCTGTGTTTATTATCCCCAGCAGGATTTAGATGTCCTCGAGACCAACCACTCTTCCAATAGTCCTCATTATTAGCACTAAATCTGTCTTCTACAAGCGGGTCAGGCTTGAATTTGATGTTGTTTCTTGATACTGAACCTGTAATTAATATGCAGATCAACTTATTAGACAGACATTTTAACCCATTACTAAGCAGCACAATTATTGTACATGAAAGTTTGCAATTTTGTACATTTTCACCAGTATCTGATGTGTAATATTTCAAAATTTCTATTCCCATCTTTGCCTTAAAATGTTTCAGGTGACAAAAATAAATCTAGTCAAAATCAGACATTTTGTAAGTTATAGCACAGAAAATATTGAGACAAAAGGAGAAAATGCTGATTACCAGCATTTTCTTCTTATGGTTCAATGTTTTCTTGAGCCTTTTTCATTTGGCACAACCTAGTTGCAATAATGTAACCGAAACCTTTTTTGAAGTTTGGTCTGGTTTCAAACCAATACCTATCATGAAGTTTGTGGCTACGATATCGCAGCTAGGCACAACCAAACCTAATCCGAGTCTTCTCTGATGTAAATACGCTCTTTGATATTTTGATTTTTCGCTATTTACATCAGAGAGCATTGCTCTTTGAAAACAGCTGACAGTGGAAAGTTCGGTAACGCTACAAGTAACTTGAAGCTTTGTTTTTGTGTATCATATCGAATCACTCGGTAAAACACTGTAGGGTATAGATCAATAAATAATTTTTTGTCATACCTTACCAAAAATTTCATTTCAAATCGGCCTGCTGGATGAGTATAACCTTTGGTTTTGAATGGAAGGTCAAGGTAAACAAAGGCTGCTCAGGTGAGGGTTGTTGCAAAACATTGCCTATTAACCTTTTAGAAATACTTTTTGGTCGTAATTTTTTCAGCAGCCATAACAATAAATGGTTCATTTATCAATATCATCAGGGGTTTTAACGATAGCGTTTAAGATCAGACGGTGAACGATGCGCAACAATTTGTTGCGAACTTCTTGATTTTTTCAAAGAGCAACGCTCTCTGATGTAAATAGCGAAAAATCAAAATATCAAAGAGCGTATTTACATCAGAGAAGACTCGGATTAAACCAAACCATGTCTTGTTTAGGAAAAGATAAATACAACTCGCCTTTGAGCCTTTGTTCAGTTAAATGTTCTGCAACCCAAACTGGTGTCCTTTTCTGCTGATCGTACACCAAAGCATGATTACTGTAATATCTAACATGTTGGCCAGGGTCTGGCGTACCATACTTCAATATCTCTTTTCCCCTCTTTTCTTTTAATGCATTTTCATCTAAAAAACATATTATCGTATATTAGGGATAAGTGCAAAACTAGTACTAGAGCAAACAATAAGAGGCATGAAACTTTTCTTTCTTTTTCTTTTAATTTCAAATTCAAACCCTGTTTTATGGGCAATTACAGCTTCATATAAATCAGTGTATTGCCCCTACACTACAGCTTCAAAAGGACCCCACGGCTTAATTTCTCTAATTTAACCCTTTCCCAAACAAGACCTGGTTTTGACGTCTCTAGTAGAATTGGCTTGGGAAAAAATTGAGACAAAAGAAGAAACTGCTGATAACCAGCGGTTTCTCCTTTTGTCTCAATATTTTCTATGCCATATTTTACACAAATTCTATCTTTATTAACTTCCATTTTGTCATTTGTGGCAGTTTTCGAAGTGGATCACCTTCAAATTTTGTCATTTGGGAAAGGGTTGAAAGGTTAGAAAAATAGACATTTAGAGGAATTTCAAGTCCAACAAGGTGTCAAACTGTCACAAGATACGCCCGTTACACAGCTTAAGTTATCAAAAACAACAAAGGGCAATACCTCAAAGAATAAGCCAGGTAGAGTTATGGTTCTTGTGCACTGCACTCCGTAATGATGCCAAGTTTAAAGTCAATCGGACTTAAGGTGACAGTTATGCTCCGGACAAAGAAGTGGACGCCGCCCAAGAGCTCGGGTGATCCCATAATACGTCCCGCCTTCGACGGGCGTATAAAAATGGTAAATACTGCATTTTTATGATTGTTAATCTAATACTTGTCTCAAAATGTCAATGGGAATAAAAGAAATTGCTCAAAATGAGCAATTTCTTCTTTTCCCATCGTGTTTTTATACACGACTACTTGTATTATAAACATTATCGTATATATGCAAGCCAAGGTTTATCGATACATTTATCACTTGCCAATACAGTTTTGAATTATTCTGCGGAAAGCTCTGCTTACCAAAATCTTCCTTGACACTTCTGATTGTGTCTCTGGCCATTTTTGAATACATAATGCTAAAGAAAGTGCCAAATACACCTGTAAATAACCCTTTCCTGAACATTGGATTTCCAAAATTGTTGAACCATTTTGGTAGCGCTATTTTTTTCTTGTGCATTTCAGGAAAATGAACTTAAAATAAACTATTTTCAGTATTTTGGAAAATAAAAGTACGTTCAATTCTGGTTACGAACTTGGTCACGTTTGATTTCTTGTGTCTACAAAATAAATCGATCATAATTATTTTGGTACTGATAGTAGTCAAAGCATTTTAAACGTAATGACCATTTCAATTAATTAAAGAAAAATGAAATAACGATAGAATTTTTTGTAGATAATATTTAATTTCTAAATAATTCTTGCATGTTTATGGAAGTAAGCAATTTAGCGCAAAGGCAAAAAGTCTATGGATTTTCCATAAACAAACGCCTCTAATTAGATGAAGCCGCATCCGAAGCTGACGTGATAATTTGCTTTGTTTGGTACTTAGACTTAAGTATTGTGAACACATTTAAGATTTTTTTTCAACGTTTCCATTATTTCAAACTGTTGAAATTCATTTGAAAATCAAATAACAGGATTATAAGTTCAGCATCATACTAAAACTAACAACAAAATTGAATAAACTATGCCTGTTTCTCATCGATTCGTGCTTTCTCATTGAATCAGTCGGCATGACGTCATAGCCTCACTTTCATTTTTTCATCGAGGGTACAACCTCGGTCTTTATCGTTACGGGATACCATTTTTGAGGCAGAATATTTCCAAAATCTATCGCTAAAATTCACAAACAACTCTTTCTCTAAAGAATGTGATTTAAACTTTCTAACTACCAACGCATTTTTAATAATTTGGCGTAGTCGTCGAGATATTAATGCTGAAAGTTGGTAATGCTTTAAGGAAAAAGACCGAAGCTTTCACCTCCACCGAATGAATGCAGGTCGACTGAAGACGTTTTTGATTGGCTGAAGGGATTGTGCCGACCGAATCAATTGGATTCGTGCTCTCTTTTAAATTCCAAATATCTATTGCGCACGCCACACAATTCCGCTCGAAACATCATAGAGTGTTTCTTTGATGCATTCATGCATTAAATATTCAGAAAATAGCATTTAAATTCATTTGGTACGGACTACCATCGGCGATGAAAAGATAGAAAAAATCCAGCAAATTAAATATTTTAGCAGACGAATTTTTCGGATCGATCCTCGATCTACTTGTCAAGGGCAAAATTTACTTATCCCGACCATTTCATCATAAAATCATCTTTAATCATTATTTCTTTCATTGTAATAAGAATAATTTTTTTCGAAATCTGACGAATAACCAGCGAATTCTTGATCGGAAGATTTGTTTTGGAAGATCGCCGACAGGAAGTCTGCCATTTTGAATGCTTACAGTACGATTGTTAATTAGGTCAAACTTTTTCAACAGATAACCAATGAAAATCAATTAACAAACTATCAAAACGAGGTTTTGTGTATTGCGTAGTGATTACTAAAAGCTTTCCTAATAGTAAGAATATGTTTGGTTGAATTTTTATGACGCATGGATTGATTGAAATGGGAAACCCCAAAACCCGGAGAAATCCAGGATCAGTTCACAATAATCGACGTCGTAGCACCCATTGTAAATTGGCAAAATATCAGTTTATCTTACATATTCATTATTTATTTCTGTTTATCAATAACATCAAGAAGTCTAATAATTGTAAACTGCAAGAAAATGAGAAAAACTTTTCATCTAGAGTCCAAAAATTCGCCAACCAATTAGAAGCACAAATCTAATGAGAAAGCTTCCAGACTATGGAGAGTCTAACCCCAATGACCTTTCGGGCATGAAAATTTTGCGAATTCGTTGTTTTTGTTTATTTTTGCGTGTTTCCCCATTAAATGCGATAGTTCTATGAAATGATTTCAAAAAAATATTTTGATTACTCCAGTAAGTAATGCGCATGCGCCGAAATTATGAATAACATGCACGAATCGCAGAGAAAACAGGATATTTCACTTTTCAGTTTTGTCACTCATCCATGATCCTCACATTAGCAGACCTGCTGAACGGTTTCTTGAACTGTCTTCTTCTTCTTGACAATGTACAGGACCTCTCTGGAGCATCGTGGAAATACTGACTGAAGAATTTACACATGATGTGCAAAGGGAACAACATAAGGTTAAATTAGTAGAATAAAACAATTTTCACCCGAGTCATAAGTACAAAGCGGCCACAAGCAATTCCTTCATTTTCTACAATGTTTTCTACCCAGAATCTTAGGATGTTTAACAATTTTAAACATAATTGTCTTAAAATTGTTGTTGGTAAATTCTTTGAATATGGACCAGTCAGAAATGTTGGGACCCAAAAATGTTTGCAGTTTTCTTATGGGTAAACATATCTAGGTCAGACACCAGCTTGAATTTGCCCTTCTTTAGCCTATGTTAAAATGGTCAACTTACCGCTGTCACAGCACCTTCCACAACATTCGCGGACACTCGTGACTTGGGTCGCTTCATCTACTGCCTCTATACTCTCTTTTTATGGTGGTTTCAATATAGGTTGAGAAGGAAAATCTGAAAATATCCAACAAAGAACATGACCACTAGTTACTTTCACTTTAGAATAGCTGTTGTCCGCCCAACTACATGTACATTTTTGGGAAGTATCCGCAGAAAGTAGTCCTGCAAATAATGCAAAAAATATGCTATAAAGCAAAAGAGCAGATGCAAAAATACTAATTTATCAAAGAAAACAGCACTTAAACTATTGTTTAACACTCCAAACAGCCCTCTGCATGCAGAGACAAAAATTTCTAGAACTATTTTCTATTGTACAACGACCCGGAAGCAAAAGGTAGACTGGGGTCACTCCTAAATGAAACCAGATTTCCCACATAAACTTATTTTTTCACTTTTTCCTAGTTTTTGGGTTATCTATGAGTAAAATAACACAAAAATCAAAGAGTTAAAGTCTGTTTCCAATGATTCATGGCCATTTAAACAGAGAATGTGGTATGGCAAAAATCCAGATTTTAAAGAAGGGTTTTTCATTCACTTATAACCTGTATAAAAATGTCAGTTATTTCCTTATGCCTGAATGGATTGACATCAGATAAAAAGTAATGTCTGCTGCAGATGCAGGACCACATTCTGGTAGCAGATTCATTCATCTTGTACAAATTTAGGACTCTTCAGGGTGTAATTTACACTGAAAAAGTGGTGAATATTTGGAGAAAAACATCATTTGGAAAGGTTTAAAACCTTCAAAATAATACTTTTTGCTAAATATTTGCTTTACATGTGCATTACAATTCACACATTCACATAAAAAATTAGGAAATGTGCAACGATTCATAAGAAACTTACTCATAAAGATCGGTAGGGTTGTACGGACCTTCCGCTTGGCGTTGCATCGATTCGGCCAAAATCATGTTCTGCGCTGTTAGTTTGTGGAGCCCGAATCAAATCTAAATTGGATCTGGTATCACACATAACCTGTTTTTGCACAGAAGGGGTGCCTGCAAGAAAGCTTCAAATGTAAAAGTCCCTTTCCAATGGAGCATTAGCAGATTAGGGCCACTCTGTGGGCTGTCCTGAGCTTGAAATTTGATTAATTTACTGAAAAAGTGGCAAATATTTGGAGAAAAACATCATTTGGAAAGGTTTAAAACCTTCAAAATAATGCTTTTTGCTAAATATTTGCTTTACATGTGCATTACAATTCACATATTCACCTAAAAATTAAGAAATGTGCAACGATTCATAAGAAACTTACTCGTAAAGATCGGTCGAGTTGTACGGACCTTTCCGCTTGGCGTTGCATCGATTCGGCCAAAATCATGTTCTGCGCTGTTAGTTTGTGGAGCCCGAATCAAATCTAACTTTGATTCGGTGTCACACATAACTTGTTTTTGCACAGAAGGGGTGCATGCAAGAAAGCTACAAATGTAAAAGTCCCTTTCCAATGAAGCATTAGCAGATTAGGGCCACTCTGTGGGCTGTCCTGAGCTTGAAATTTGATTAATTTACTGAAAAAGTGGCAAATATTTGGAGAAAAACATCATTTGGAAAGGTTTAAAACCTTCAAAATAATGCTTTTTGCTAAATATTTGCTTTACATGTGCATTACAATTCACATATTCACATAAAAATTAAGAAATGTGCAACGATTCATAAAGAAACTTACTCGTAAAGATCGGTCGAGTTGTACGGACCTTCCGCTTGGCGTTGCATCGATTCGGCCAAAATCATGTTCTGCGCTGTTAGTTTGTGGAGCCCGAATCAAATCTAACTTTGATTCGGTGTCACACATAACTTGTTTTTGCACAGAAGGGGTGCATGCAAGAAAGCTACAAATGTAAAAGTCCCTTTCCAATGAAGCATTAGCAGATTAGGGCCACTCTGTGGGCTGTCCTGAGCTTGAAATTTGATTAATTTACTGAAAAAGTGGCAAATATTTGGAGAAAAACATCATTTGGAAAGGTTTAAAACCTTCAAAATAATGCTTTTTGCTAAATATTTGCTTTACATGTGCATTACAATTCACACATTCACATAAAAATTAAGAAATGTGCAACGATTCATAAAAAAACTTACTCGTAAAGATCGGTCGAGTTGTACGGACCTTCCGCTTGGCGTTGCATCGATTCGGCCAAAATCATGTTCTGCGCTGTTAGTTTGTGGAGCCCGAATCAAATCTAACTTTGATTCGGTGTCACACATAACTTGTTTTTGCACAGAAGGGGTGCATGCAAGAAAGCTACAAATGTAAAAGTCCCTTTCCAATGAAGCATTAGCAGATTAGGGCCACTCTGTGGGCTGTCCTGAGCTTGAAATTTGATTATATTGAAAAAGTGGCAAATATTTGGAGAAAAACATCATTTGGAAAGGTTTAAAACCTTCAAAATAATGCTTTTTGCTAAATATTTGCTTTACATGTGCATTACAATTCACACATTCACATAAAAATTAAGAAATGTGCAACGATTCATAAAGAAACTTACTCGTAAAGATCGGTCGAGTTGTACGGACCTTCCGCTTGGCGTTGCATCGATTCGGCCAAAATCATGTTCTGCGCTGTTTGTTTGTGGAGCCCGAATCAAATCTAAATTGGATCTGGTGTCACACATAACTTGTTTATGCACAGAAGGGGTGCCTGCAAGAAAGCTACAAATGTAAAAGTCTCTTTCCCCTGGAGCATAGCAGATTTGAGCCTCTTTCAGGGCTATCCTGGTCTAAAAATCTGATGAAACAGGGGGGTGGGGGGTCCTTAATCCTTAAATGACCATAGCCTCTCTTATCAAAACAGCCTATCAAAAGCAAATTTTCATCATTCTAATGCAGTGACACAGTCTGAGACAGGTCCTCACAACATCTGTGGATATTCTCCATCTAAGTTGTCTTAAAGAAATACTCACCCAGGTCCCTTTCAGACGTCAAAACATTGAAAAAAAAACAGCAGAAAATAAGAATTTATGACATAAAGTTGATGAAATCAACAATAATTTTATAAACCTCAAAAATTTTCACCAATATAATGCTTTGCAGACAAACTTTTAGAACTTTCGACAAGGGAGGTTATTCGGCCCCTCGAATTTTCAACTATGTTTTTTTTTAAATCCAAAAATATAAGAAAATATCAATACCTGGTCAAAACAATGTTTTCTGCAAGCTTCTGGTGTGTATTCCTACCTACAGAAGAAATTTCAGAAGGATATTCCAAGAAATGTTGAAGTTATTAGAAATCCAGTTTTGGCATCTAGGTCAGACACCGGCTTGAATTTGCCCTTCTTTAGCCTATGTTAAAATGGTCAACTTACCGCTGTCACAGCACCTTCCACAACATTCGCGGACACTCGTGACTTGGGTCGCTTCATCTACTGCCTCTATACTCTCTTTTTATGGTGGTTTCAATATAGGTTGAGAAGGAAAATCTGAAAATATCCAACAAAGAACATGACCACTAGTTACTTTCACTTTAGAATAGCTGTTGTCCGCCCAACTACATGTACATTTTTGGGAAGTATCCGCAGAAAGTAGTCCTGCAAATAATGCAAAAAATATGCTATAAAGCAAAAGAGCAGATGCAAAAATACTAATTTATCAAAGAAAACAGCACTTAAACTATTGTTTAACACTCCAAACAGCCCTCTGCATGCAGAGACAAAAATTTCTAGAACTATTTTCTATTGTACAACGACCCGGAAGCAAAAGGTAGACTGGGGTCACTCCTTCATATCACTGCTTTTCAACAAAAACCTGGTAACTGCAGCTTGAACCAAGCTGCAGTTTCAAAGTAATGAAGGTATTTGTTGAAAAGTGACAATATTATTATTTTTTCAGATGAATTTCTAGAGGCACTGTGAAGCCAGATATTGCAGTAACGATACCTGTGACTCGCAAAGAATCACTTGAGAACCATCCAGTCTCCAGGGTGAGGGTGTTACATGACAACCATGCGGGTTTCTACTGCGGGATATCTCCTGGGCACGGGAATTCTGTTTACATTAATGTACTTACTGTACAAACAACAAACAAAGCCAATCACAGCAGAGGACGTCTATCTACAACCGCCATCATTGCAGGAAAAGGAGCAAGCTTTGAAAGGTTCATTTTCAAATGAGAGGCGTTATGCTGTACACGAGCAAAACTTCAATCCCATGGTCATTCCAATCCAACGAAACAGTTCCTTTGATTATAAAAGTGTAATGAAGAAGCTGAATGAAGCCCGGGTTGCGGCGGATGATCCTAGACTGGTGAAGTTGATTAGAGATTATTACATCGTCCCGCCGTCAACAAAGCCGTATAATCTGGAAAATCCGGATAGATTAGAGTATTCTAACGGACAGACTCCCTTTATTGACAGCAGATTGAATTATATGGTTTGTAGAATTTTTCTTACGATTAATCTTTTCACAAATGACAAATTCTAGACCATTTTCTTGTATTCCGGTGCCTCATGCATGAGACTTAAGTATTGAAGAATTAATTCTGGAGTTTTCCTGCAAATATTTTAACCCTTTCCCAAAGTACCCAAAGTTTGCAAACTGCAAAATTTTAGGATGATCCACTTCAAAAACTGCCACAAATGACAAAATGGAAGGTATTAAAGATAGAATTTGTGTAAAATATGGCATAGAAAATATAGAGACAAAAGGAGAAACTGCTGGTTATCAGCAGTTTCTTCTTTTGTTTCAATGTTTTCCCAAGCCTTTCCTATTAGGAGCGTCAAAACCAGGTTTTGTTTGGGAAAGGGTTTTAAGAAACAGTAGCAAGTTTTGATTTCCCCAATAGTCTACAGATCAACTTTTTGAAACTTTCAAAGAATTGAGACACAGAGAGAAAATGGTGACAAGCAATCACCTTGTAGTAATTCTAAATCATATTTTAATGCCTTGTATCCATTGTCTAATGAGTTATTTAGTTGCATTTCAAGATTTCCATTGATAACTACCATTTTTATACGCCGCCGGAGGCGGTCGTATATTGGCATCATCTCCGTCTGTCCGTCCATCCATCCATCTGTATGTACGTCCACTTTACTTGTGACTGCAACTCCTCCAAAGTTTCTGGCTGGATCTTTTTGAAACTTGGTCAATGTTATCACCTAAATTGCAAGATGTGCATGAAGGAAGGAATTTATTGTTCATTGATTTTTGTTCGAGTTATGCCCCCTTAAAACATAGTCTCTGGGAGGGATGGCGTATATGGTGACCATGGCACTCTTGTTTCCCTTTGCCTCAGTATTTTCTATGCACAAATTATATCTTTATTTACATAAATGATGGTGTCTTTGTCTGCTTTCCATTTAGATCAGTTCAAATTTTTGTATCACACAGTCTGATCAAGAACCTTGTTGTTCTACAATAGCTTCTTAGTGACCTGTAGCAACAGTAGAGGAGTAGCATTGATCCTGGACAGACTGCACTTGGGTAGATTGTAGCCTTAAAACATGGCTGTCTCAAATGCTTTAAAGGACCTTTTCCCAGATCCTAACTATTTATTGTTATTGTTTATTTATTTATTGTTGATAAATGTACATTTTCAGGAAGGAGGGTTTTACATTGAATGTGGTGCTCTTAATGGTGAAAAAGGCTCAAATACTTTATTTTTCGAGAAAGTTCGGAAGTGGAATGGTTTATTGGTTGAGGCAGATCCAGAAAATTTTGCGGCGCTCATGAAAAAGAACAGAAAAGCCTTTGTGATGAATGCTTGCTTGAATACGAAACCGTATCCATCAGAGGTTAGTTCTCTTTACCATTTCCGAAACATAACCCATTCCCACACATTGATGCTTTTTTATGCCCCACAAGATGAAGGCTTTGGATATCGTAAAAAATGAAGATACCAATTCTTCATTTGCCACAATGTTAAAATTGTTTTCTACCCAGTAATACCAAAATATGTATAATTTTGTTCAATTTAAATTGTCGCTTGTAACATATTTCAAATTGTAACAGTCCATAATCTTTACATCTGGTGATGGGTTAAGGCTGTAGCAGACAACAGGATCAACTTAAATCTTTCCCAAACAGCAAAATTTTAGGATGGTCAAATTAAAGTCCGTACAATATAGCTTAAGGTAGAATATCCATAATGTGGCCATTTTAAGATTCATAAAACATCAGCTTTTTTCGAGTGGCGTCATTCTGTATCGAACCCATTCAGGCGCAGTTGTAAACATTTGGCGGTGGAAAGTTCCACGGCCGAATGTTTTCGACATCGCCCAAATAATTCTGACCTCACGCAAATTTCATTTGGGACATTAAACCTTAACACATATAGAGGGTATCATAGAACAGCATGGGTCTTGATCAGACTGTGGGTTTCGCACAGTCTGATCAAGATCCATGTTGATCTCAAATGCTGTGAGGGCCTTATTTTCCAGATCCCATCTTATAAATGATTACAGAGCTACAGATAGAAGAGGGTGATGACTTTTGAAATGCAATGTTTCATTTATTAATCATGGAACCTAAGTTGTGGGGACTCATCGGAATTGTATCATAGAGACGATTCAAATGAGCACCCACAACATAGGGTTTGAAGTTGAAATGACAAATATAGAATGTCTTCACCCCCTCTAATCTGTAGTTCATAAATGAAATTCCATTTTCAGATGACTTTTAACAAAGCTTTTAACAGAGGAAGAATAGTGGAAGGGGAGGCGAAAAATTGGATTAAACAGCAGAATATACCAAAGGACGAAGTCAAAATGCAGTGTTTTCCATTGTACTCCATTCTCCTGGCTTTAAACCAGCTTACAGTCGATTTCTTCAGTCTCGATGTTGAAGGAGACGAATTAAAAGTCCTTCAGACGATACCGTTTGATAAAGTGAATATAAAAATGATGACGGTCGAGTATGTTCACGAGACGAAAGGATCTACGGATTTGAAAAATTATGTTGAGAAGAAGGGATACGATTCCATGTTACAGGTCTCAAGATGGGATGGGGGTGTCAATGATATCATTTTTAGGAAGAAAGGTCTTAGTCATTAGAAATCTAGTCATTTTTCATAATTCTGCTTTTCAACAAAACCTCATAACTGCAGTTTGTAACAGGTTGCAGTTACGAGGTTTTTGCTGAAAAGAAAGTATATGTAACAAGGGTGTGGAATATCAACTTTGACCTTTTTACTGGCAAATTATTGCAGGTTCTTTCACTAATTTCGTAGATGCAAGTCTTTTCGCAGACAAGTTTTTACATCTTTATCAGAGATTAGTTTAGCAAACAATACAGAGAAAAGGAGAAATTGCTGATAAACAACAGTTTCTCTAGAAAAAAGTTGATAATTCCACACCTTGATTCGCATTTTCTATAGGCAAATATAAAATTTGAGCCAGGATCTGGAAAAAGGTCCTTTAATGCTTTTGAACCCAACATGGTTTTAAATCAGCCTGCATGTACACACGGTCTGATCAGGAACCATGTTGTTCTCCAGTAGCTTCTTCATGACCTGTACCAACTATTAGAGAGCAGCTTGGATATCTGTCAGTCTCCACTTAGACAGGCTGGTCTTTAAACATGATTCTCTCAAATGCTAAAAGGGACATTTTTCCAGATCCTGGCTCATTAATGTATTGGAAATGAGATACAGTTGAAACTCATTACAGTCTTCACACATTATTTTAACATTGGTTATGTTAACCCTTTCCCAAACAGCCAAATTTTTAAGGTCCAATTTGAAAACTTCTACAGGCGACAAAATTGATGTTGATGAAGACAGGGTTTGTACACAATTTATCACAAAAAATATGAGGCAAAAGGAAAAAATGTTGGTCATCAGCATTTTCTTCTTTTGTCTCAATGTTTTCCCAAGTCATTTCTATTAGGGATGTCTAAACCCAATCTTGTTTGGGAAAAGGTTGAATAAAATGCTTATGTCATAATGAAAATTTAAACACTTGTTAAAAATGAGGATCACAATTAGTTATTTCAAATAACCAACGTTCAGATAACATGTGTTGACTGTACATTTATAGACTTTGTATATTTAAAATACTGTAATTATTCTAATAAACGCCCGGGCGTTTATTAGAGAAGTGCTCGATAGAATAGTTTGGGTTGGGCGTTTATTAGAGGTATTCTAATTTTGTTCATCAAAACATGCAAATCAAATGTCAATTCATGGACTCAAAGTTAATCAAGTAAAAGTTTGAAAAGTTTTATTACAAGGACTGTAAAATATGATTTTTGGATGAAATTCCTTCAGTAAGAACAGATTGGGGGACAGGAAATCCTCTCTTTCATTGCTTTTGGAAGTAATATTTGTTTACGAATTACATTATTTCAATCTGGAATCGGGGGATGGGCCTTTATTAGAATCACCCTTTCTCGCTCAAATTTTACTTGAAATATGCATATTTTGAGCTGAGATACGGGAGATGGGCCTTTATTAGAATATGGGCATTTATTAGAATAATTACGGTAGTTTGTACCCTGACTACAGGTTTTAATGATTTTCAAAATAATTCCTGATTTCAAGCTACTTTTCAGAAAATACTGTGGGAAATCCCATTCAGATTATACTTAGGGTTATCCCTTTCATAGCATAATTTTGGAAAGTCCTTTTCAGACAGTAGTTTTGGAATTTCCTATCAGTGAATACTTTGAGATATCTCCATCAGAGAATACTTTGGAAATTCTTAGAGCAAATCAAAATTTGATGATAAATTGTAATATGTATTTATGTTTAACTTGCCAAATAATTATGAAGGTGCATACCAGTGTTATGTGCAATTCTCCTATGTTCTTATTCCTTGTGCCATTCTTCAGGATTGATGATGTCAGCTTTATCTTAAGGCT
This sequence comes from Fragum sueziense, assembly GCA_963680895.1. Lineage (NCBI taxonomy): Eukaryota > Metazoa > Mollusca > Bivalvia > Cardiida > Cardiidae > Fragum > Fragum sueziense. Next base: position 29,502,517 of record OY804606.1, on the reverse strand, counting down.
CTCTTAAAACCCATCGTGCATCCTTAAAAATCGTGAGTTTTAAAAATCTGAGAAATCACACAATTTATAAAGACACACGTCGAGTTGTAGTAGAGCTTTAAAATGTGTATATTCCAAGCATGTCAAAAGTATGAATTTCTTTCAAGGAAAATACACCTTCCTTGTGAATTTTCTGGAATTTCTGTATAATTTTACCTGTGTCACTTGCTCAGTACTTCTGTCTTGTGTGCTCCAGACGTTCTAAAAGACACAGAATGGTCATAGAGGACAATTCTTTGCTACATGCAGTCTGGGTCATGGTTGGCTGGTTGCGTCCATGGAAATCTTATGTTGCATGTGCGTGCATCACATGACTATGCCTAAGTTTTAGACGCAGACAGCACGCATGAGCATGTATGACTGATTGTAAGAGAGGCTTTAATGATTTATTGACCCTTTTCATGACAACACAGTTTTATTTCATTTGAATGAAAAGGTTCAAGTGACTGGTTGCTGGTTTTGAAATTTATTTGTCCACTAAGTCAATTTTTGTCCAAATTTTATGTATTATTTTACTCCACTGGTCATCGTCAAACAGTATTTCATTGCCATCTCACTTGCCATACAATTAGGTGTAAATGATATTATTTAACTGTGCATTCCTTTTTCTTGTTATGCCAAGGTATACCATCCATCATTAGATACCAAATACTTCGTGCAACTTAAGGCGTCATCTATGGCAACAGAAATTTAGGAGGGTATCCCTTGTCAAATTCTGTTGCCATGGACGACACCTGAAGTTGCATGATGTGTTTGATATCTAATGATGGGTGGAATACCTTAAGGTAGAATACCCTTAATGTGGCCATTTTGAGATTTATATAACATCAGCTTTTTTTTGACTGCGTTGTTACGTATCTGAACATATTCTGGCACGGCTATAAACATTCGGCAATGGAAAGTTTCACAGCTGAATGTTTTCGATGTCTTCCGAATTTTTCCGATGACACATTAATCTCATTACGGGTATTCTACCTTAAGGATTACAACTCGGCATTTATCCACAAAACAATTTGTGCATCTTCAGGTTCCATATGTGGCAATGTAAATTAATTAAGGAGGAATACCCTTGTCAAGTTCTCTTATGGATGAGTAAGAAGATTCCCAAAGTGTGTTGTAGATAATGATAGGTTAAATCCTTAATCTCAATGTTACTTTTGCCTTTAGCCTTTTTCTGAAACAACAAAATTTTACAACTGTTCTTATTTGAAAGACGTTTCAGATAGCATATAGCCTGATTAGGTGTTATGAAATTTGTGTACTTTAGCATGGAAAATATTATGAAAAATGGAAATAATGCTAGTATTTAGCTTTTTCTCCTTTCTCTAAATACCTTTCAAGCCCTTTGAATAAGAACCAGGTATTGTTGGGAAATGGGTTAAAGGTATGATTTAGGATAAATATTGTATATAATGAAGTCTTATGTATAGAACTTTTTTGTTTCTAGCCTAGATTTAAACCTTTCCCAAACAATACCTGGTTTTGACATCCCTATTAGAAAAGGCTTGGGAAAACATTGAAACAAAAGAAGAAACTGCTGATAACCAGCAGTTTCTCCTTTTGTCTCAATATTTTCTATTCCATATTTTAATTACGTCTTTAATAACTTCAATTTTGTCATTTGTGGCAGGTTTTGAAGTGGATCACCCCAAAATTTTGTCATTTGGGAAAAGGTTAAATAAAACATGTAAAATGTAGATACTTTGGAGATCGGCCACACAGTCTGCAGACTTCCCGAAATTCGTCCGTCCATCCGACATGTCTGACAAATTTTCAGTCGGACTGACATATTTCAGGTCTCTGTCAGTCCGACTGTCTGACAGTCCTGCAGGTGTCATTTCACATTTCACTCATTTTAGGCCAAACCAACAAGAAATTGATATTAAATTTTATGAAGGATTTCTTCTTTTCACCAAAGATTTCTTGCTAAATTTTTGCTAATTTACTATTTCAGGCAACTTTTGTTTTTGTTTTAATTGATTTGATCCTTCAGTCTGACAGATTCTTTTTTGGACTGACAATTTTTCAGAAACTGTCAGACAGAATGACTGACACTTTTTCTCAACATTCGGGAAGTCTGGACAGCTACCAATAACATCTTAGTACCGTCAGAATTGCAGATAAGAGAAGGAATTTGTTTTTCAAAGTGCAATATATCATTTATCCTTCATCAAAGCCTATGCTGTTGGGATTTAACCCTTTCCCAAACGACAAAAATTTGGGGTGCTCCAAATTCAAAGATGTTGCAGGTGACAATTAGAACTGATTGAAAATTTACATTTTTTTGGTCTTTTTGTGTAGAAAATATTGTGGGAAATGAAGAAATTGCTTGTCACAAGCAATTTCTTCATTTTCCAGTGTTTTCCCAAGCCTTTTCTCCTGAGGGAGTCAAAAGGCGTCACTGTGCATTAATGGGTTATAGTAATCCATTACCATCCAGTGACTCCTTATGACTCCCCACAAGATAATGACTTTGGAAAACATCATGGAAAATGAAGAAATTGCTTGTGACAAGCAATTTCTTCATTTCCCACAATATTTTCTATGAAACAAGACCACAAAATGCAAAATTTCATTCATTTGAAATTGTCGTCTGCATCATCTTTGAATTTGGACTAGTCTAAAATTTTGCCGTTTGGTAATGGGTAAACAAAGTAAGAATGCCTCTACCCTCTCTTATCTGTAGCAATGTTCTATACTCTTGTTTGATACCCATATACAGTCGACACTCGTTGTGTCGAAGTCAGAGGGGCAGTCAAAATACATCGACACATCTGGAGTTCGACTCATTCGATTTTGATTATTTTCGATGAAAACGTTATTTTAACCATTTTTGATGGGCATCATATGTGTCCATGATTGAAATATAGTAGGAAAAGGAAAGAAATTGCTCGAAACGAGCAATTTCTATCCTTTTCCTACTAACTTTCAATGGCTGTGTTTGTTTCGGAATTATTTTGATTAAACATTTTGATATCCATATGTTGAGGATGGAACATGACTTTGACTTCGACTTAAGCGGAAGTTCGACTTATCCGATGTCGAGATAACGAGTGTCGACTGTACGCAAATTTCATTTTGTCAGCTTTCATAGAATTTGTAAATATTTGCTGTAATATTATTGTAACTGAGTGATTATAATTATGAAAGAATGCTTTACTGTCATTTGCCAAATTATTAAATTTTAGACTGTTTACAATTTTGAACTGAAATGTGCCAAATAATGACTTCTTTGTCTATCAAAAGCATTTATGAACAAAGGAATTGAATGCTGCTAGGCAGCATTGTCTTGTGTCTTCATGATTTTTTTTTCCAAGGGAATGATTTTTATTAATTTTAGAACATATTTCAAGAATTATTAATAACCTGTATATAAATACTGTTTTTCCAATAACTGTTTACAATTGCAGATCTATTTGTTAGCTCCACTGGCCTTCAGGCCAGCGGGCTATTGTCATGGCACTGTGTCCGTCGTGCGTGCGTCCGTGCGTCCGGTCGTCAACTTTTTCTTCAAAAATCTTCTCCTCAGAAACTACTGGATGGATTTCAATCAAACTTCACAGTAATGATCCTTGGGTGGTCCTCTATCAGATTCCTTCAATTAATGCTGATTGAACCAGAAAGTCTGGAGTTATCTGCCCTTGAATTAAAAAATGGCTGTTTTGACTTTGTTTTCACTCTAGCACTTACAAATATCAACCAATCAGGACAAAACTTGGTCAAAATGTTGGTGACAATAAGATCTTGACTGAGTGCAATTTTCAGCTTGATCCGAATTTTATATCATGAGTTATGTGCCCTTGAAATTGACAAAATTGTCATTTTCGGCTCAAATTTTACTTTGTTTCACTCTAGCAATTACAAATATTTGCCAATCAAGACAAAAAATTAATAGAATGTTGATGACAATAAGATCTTGCCTTGGTATAATTTTCAGCTTGATCTGAATTTTATATCATGAGTTATGTGCCCTTGAAATTGACAAAATTGTCATTTTCGGCTTTATTTTGACTTTGTTTTCACTCTAGCTACTACAAATATTGACCCATCAAGACAGGACATTGACACAATATTTGTGAACATAAGTTCTTGCAAGAGTATAATTTTCAGCTTAATCTGAATTTTACATCATGAGTTATGTCCCCTTGAAATTGACAAAATTACCATTTTTGACCTTATTTTTACTCAAACAGCCATAAATATCTCCCAATCAATATGAAACTTTCACATAATCTTACTGGCCAAAAGATCTTGCATGGATATAATTTTCAGCATCATCTGAAACTTGAATCCTGTTTTATGTTGCCCTAGAATTTGACAAAATTGCTATTTTCGACTTTGTTTTTACTCTCTGTATATCTACAAATATTGAACAAGCACTTCAAAACTTAAACATGATGTAGACGAAGTTAGGATCTTGCATTAGTGTGATTCTTAGCTGGATAGGAAGATAAATCCTCAGTTATATGCCTTTCAATTTGAAAAAAATGCTAATTGTGACTGTGTTTTCACTATCTAATCAACACTTGGATTAAATATTAAAATAATCTCAGGCCTGTGGAGCGATTCAAGACCTTCAGGTCTTCTAGTTTTCAGGAAAAAGGGTACATATTTAAATTTCCTTACATGTATCAAAATGTTTCATGAGAATATGGAAATTTCTTATGCTGCCATGTAATTTACAACATGTATTACATTTTATTGAACTATATAATTCTCAAATTGCAATCTCTTTATATCTTTTTCTTCTTTGTATTTTTGTTTTTATGTTTCTTGTTGTTTCTAGGGTAATTTGTTTGAAATTTCAAATTGGAATATAAAATTGATGCCAAACATATTTAGATGGTCAGATTTTAAATTCTAAAAACTTTGTCTTCCATATATTTTACACAGTACAGCATTCTGATCTTAGCCTATTGCTGTCAAAAAGAAGAGAATAAGAATCTTTAATGCTTAAACAGTACAAATTTAGACTGTTCCAAATTCAAAGATGTAACTGACAACAATTTCAAGAGATGCCCCACATAACAAAGGCTATTGAAAGTAGTGGAAAATGAAGAAATTGCTTGTGACAGACAGACCAAAAAAGTAAAATTCATTCACTTAAAACTGTTGTCTGCAACATCTTTGAATTCGGAATAGCCTAAAATCTTTCTGTTTGGGGAAACGGTCAAACTGAGGTCTGAATGAGACGAAAAACTCCATTCAATCCAATCTAAATTACATTACAAACCATCTGAGTGGATAAGACATATGTCGTGGCCAATTTTAATATTGTTGTGGTACAATATTAGATACATGTACTTTGGGAATTATACAAGCAATGTTAAGGTATTCCATCCATCATTAACTGCAAAACACTTGGGCAACTTTGTGCCTTACCCATAGCAATGGAAATTGATTGACAAGGGTATCCCTTGTCAATTTCTGTTGCCCCAGATGGCACCTGGAAATAAACCAGTGTTTCTCTCATTCATTTCAATTGTCACAGATGACCTTACTTTCTTAAAACAAAGTACATTACCTCTTCGTTTAAACTATGATGAAATGGTATTTTGATGATTTAATCAATAGACCTCCGCTTTGGAGAGTAAGACCTTTGAAGATGCTCAAAGTGTTTTGTGTCTAATGATGAGTTGTAATCCTTAAAAGGCATACACGGCCATTGAAAAGCTATTCACTGAAAATTTATTGTAATAATATACTCAATTACAGTAATATTCTCAATTACTGTAATATACTCAATTACCGTATGTAGTATTTACCAAAGTGTCTCTTGTCAAATATATTTAGTCAGTATTTTAGTCTCTTTTTTTATGTTGTTTAGTAAGTACCCTTGCACAGTGATTGCTATATCTCTTCCACAAACTAAATCTGGTTTTGACATCCCTAACAGAAAAGGTTTTAGATAACATTGGACAAAAGAAGAAAATGTAGTAGTCATTTGGAGAAGTCAAAAACTTAGTAAGCCTTACTCAAACAGCAAAAAGTGTCACTTGTTCGGATTGCACAGACAATAAATAGAGAATGTGCTGGTATTTGACATTTTCTTTTCTTTTTAGTGTGACTATTCATAGAATGGGGGGGGGGAGGTAGGCTATTCTAGTCACCGGGGCTTCAGCGTTGGCATAATACTTTGGCTAAGTTCTCAATTGCAAGTTTCTCAAATCTGTTTCTACTAATGCTATTGCTCTGAAACTTTGCACATGCATTTATGACCATAATATTGGCCTCTAGGCAAAGATTTGTTATTCTGACATGTAATTCAGTGGATATTTTTTCTCTATTTGGTCTTAAAATTTTTCACTTTCCAGCGCTTGATAGTCATGGTTTGCTGTCCTGAGACAATACAGCTCTTGTTCATTTTTCAATGCTGTTTCTTAGGCTTGTCAATTCGAGGCTTTATTAGGGAAAGGGTTTACCCATTACCAAAATTAAGACTGGTTGAAATTCCAAGATGTTGCAGGCGACAATTTGAAATGAATGGAATTCTACATTTTGTGGTATTTTTCGGTAGAAAACATTGTCAGAAATGAAGAAATTGCTTGTAACAAGCAATTTTTTCATTTTCACCATGTTTACAGCCTTTATCTTGTAAGGCATCATTATGTGGAAATGGGTTAAATTGTACATTTTTTGTGCATTTTTAGTCAAAGCTTTACATGCATGTACATTGCCTTAGTATTTATATAGAAATAAAAATGTGTTATTTTATAAAATCTGTCTTTACTTTCATATTTCTTTGTCATGCGTCCAAAATGATAGATGGCTGCTGCCATCCACTTTTGAAAAGTTCATTAAAGTTCAAGAACTGTTCTAGAATGTTAAATGACACTTCTGGAATGTTCTAGGACAGTTCTAGAAGTGTCATTTAATGTTCTAGAACAGTTCTAGAACTAGAAATGCATTCTTGAACTTTTTTCACAGGGGTCAGAATATCGGATATTATAAGAGGGAGTGAAGGCTTTTAAGAATTTGTTCTTTTAAATCCAAACACCATGTTGTGGGTACTCATTTGAATCATCTCATCGAGACAATTTCAATGAGTACCCACAACATGGGGTTTGATGAAATGTTGCATTTTGAAAAAGCCTCACCCCCTCTAGCCTATAACTCTGATGGTAGGCGATATTGTCCACCAGTCATAGATAACTTCTTTGCTTTCAAAGAAACAAACTTCAATCCTTTCTCAAAATGACACAATTTTTGGATGGTGCAAATCTAAAGCTGTTGCCGACGACAAAATGGATTTAGATAAATATGGATTTGTGTGAATTAAACTCAAAGCAAGAAAATATTGAAGGAAGAAGAGAAAATGCTGATTATCTACTGGAGCACCTAACCATGGATTCCTGGTATTTCTCGCACCAGTAGTGAGTACTAGCATAAGGTCCAAATCGAGCTACAAGCTGCTTTCTAACATAGATGATTCACACCTATCGGTGCGAGACAAATGACTTTTGCCAAATGCCAGAATAGATACAGGCCGAGCTGGGGTTCGAACTCACAACCCCTGGATTGAGAGACTCAGGCGTAACCGATTTACCTTCCCAGTTTCAGCTATCTTTTAATTTGAATCAGTCGTAAATTTGCTGTCTGGTAATGGGGTTAAGATAAAACTATACTAAACATGCAAAATGTGTAGGCCTACATTTTTAGCATCATTGGTAAGCAATGGCAGAAAAGAAGACAATGATGGCTTACAGCACTTTTTTTCTTTCCTGTCAATGGTTTTCTAACTATTCTCCAATATGATATCAAAACCAGCAAGAATCTGTCATCAATCCATCACCAGATGGCAAAATTTTAGACTGGACTTAATTCAATGATGTTGCAGTCTTGCAGATGACAATTTACACAACAAGTGAATGAAATTAACAATTTTTGGTCTCACTGCGCAGTAAACATTGTTTGAAATGGAGCAATTTCTTCATTTTCCTCAATGTTTCCCAAAACTTTTATCTTGTTTGGCGTGGGAATGGGTTAAGGTAAAACATTTTCATTTTCAAGAGTAATTTTGACTGCCGTCAACTATTCATGAACATAGAAAAGGAGAAACAAAGGTACACCTAATTATGTGAGAATTTATGAAAACAGTTTAATCACAAAACAACAGAAAATCTACTACTAAGATTTTTTAAAGGTAAATTCCTGCCAAAATATATTTATGCTGCCAAAACCTGCATAAAAAATGTAATTTTCTGTTCCTAATCCTAAGTGTGCTAGCTTAAGTGATATATTACCACCCAAGCATTGTACATACATGTAACATGTTCACACCTTTTAGCTAAAAAAAATGTGGGAGAAATTTTTGTTTTAATTTCAATAATGACAATTACGAGTGATAAAATAATGTGGTCAAAACCCTCTAGATTTTGTGTGGTCTAAAATGTTCTCATCCTGAGTGGGCTACTGTTTGTAGTTATTTTCCAATTGTCTATGTATGGTGTCATAATGGTGATGTGTCAAGTCTTGTTAGCTATGACGGGCACGAGAAACCGCCAGGGATCCTGAACCATACTAGGATGATAATAATCTTCTAAGTTTGAGCTGCCACCAATGTTGAGATTCGGATCATTTCTGGATGAATTCTGCAAAGAAAAACTCATTCAAATTACATTTAATGTCATTTGTGTTAACCTTTTCCACAACAGCAAACAAATCACAACACCCCTATTTGGAAGCTGATGTAGACAATAATATGAAGATAGATATTGTATGATAAATGAACGATAACGAGTCAAAAGGAGAAATGCTTCATAAATGTTTACAAGGTCTATAGATTTGCTGAACTATTCAGAAAAGTCAAACCAAATTGAAGGGAAACTCGGAAAGGAATATAAATCCAGGGTTCGACAATAAGGGGAGTCCGAGACTCCCTAAAAATTGGTGGGACTCCCTGATTTTCAACTTAGGGAGTCCGGCTGACTTCTTAAAAATTCTGCCGAAGAATTATAAGCAAAATGATAAGTAAGCTAGTAGCTCTAGATAACAGGATCTAGTATCCTGAAATTATGTTTAGTATTCTATGCAGACATGAGAATGACATTTGACTAGTTAACATGCATGCAACATAAAATATTTGCTTCTTTTTCAGACTCCTTTATTTTCTACTGGACTCCCCAAGTTCTCTTGATGGGAGTCCAGCGGACTCCTTGCAAGTTGGTTGGGAAAGTTAGTGTCTAACCCTGAAATCCATGCACAACCTCAAATGTTTTTCAATGTATTATTTAATTTCATACTGTATTATACAACTAATTAATGTGACAGGTTTGTATCAGAGAACTACATTATTTAACATAAAAGATTTACTTTATTTGAACTTATCAGTTTTAATGGTTGTAGACATAATAGCAGACAATGGCGAAGGACTGATAATATCCTTGCAATTCTGTGAAAGCCTTTACAAACCTGTGAATATGGTGTAGAATATGACTTCCTCATGTTGCCCCTGCCTCGACTTGGTGAAAACTGTTGTGGCGTTTTGAAATTATTGCTGTCAAACGATTGGAATGAAGTACTTTTGTTTGTTAATGGTGAAGGTGTATATAACTGATGACGCGGACTCTGTGATGGATAACTTCCTCTCGGACTATGATTATGTCCTCTCGGGCTGTGATTATGACCATATCCTCCTCTTGGAGTTCTCTGTTGATGTCGCGGACTGGAATTCCACTGATTTGGAGCTGGAGGTGAGGTGTATGAATGTTTTGACACTGGACTTGTCATGCTATTTTGTCCTTTAGAAGAAGAGCCGAAACTCTGTCCAGACATGTTAAAGTTTTGTGCTGGAGTACCAAATCCTTGTGCTGGGCTGCCGAATCCTACAGCAGGGCTTCCAAAACTCAAAGCTGGACTTCCAAAAGCAGGTTTCTTCTGTGCGGACTTGTTACTCGAATTCTGTGGCGTGCTGTGTTTTCCATTGTGTGCTTTTGTGTCTTTGGCCGGTGTATTAAAAGGTATGAAGTCCATTTTGTCGATAATAACCTTCTAAAAGGGTAGAATTTGTTTAAACTTTTTCTTAAAATTTACCGGATGTTGATATTTCACAGGGCTGGTACCCGACTTCCAAGTCAAAACGTCCTGCCAGGAAGGTAACCAGCCGCTGTCAAACGAAAAGTTGGCAAGCAAAATCATTTCATTTTTAATGATATAAAGTGTTAGTGTATATTTTTCTCTTGTGAAAAAGTCACTATTTTGGTAAGGAGGGTGGCAATGGTCTGCAAGATGAAACTTTATCGCCGAGTTCTATGATAAATGGAATTGTCATCTGTTTTCGCGACTTGATCAAAACGTCTCATTTCATAATTTCTGCAATTTTCTCTTCTACTACAAAATTGTAAGAATAGAATATGTTTTATTTTCCAATAGAATCAGTCGGCATGACGTCATAGCCTCACTTTCATTTTTTCATCGAGGGTACTTCCTCGGTCTTTATCGTTACAGGATACCATTTTTGAGGCAGAATATTTCAAAAATCCATCGTTAAAATTCATAAACAAAACTCTTTCTTTAAAGAATGTGATGTAAACTTTCTAACTACCAGCACATTTTCAATTATCAGGCGTAATCGTCGAGATATTAATGCTGAAAGTTGGTAATGCTTTAACGAAAAAAAACGAAGCCTTCACCTCCACCGAATGAGTGCAAGTCTGCACTTTCTGACAGAGGACGTTTTTGATCGTCTTAAGGGATTGTGCCGACCAAATCAACCAAAGGGTCATTTACTAATCCGAGTCTTCTCTGATGTAAATACGCTTTTTGATATTTTGATTTTTCGCTATTTACATCAGAGAGCGTTGCTCTTTGAAAACAGCGGAAAGTTCGGTAACGTTACAAGTAGTGAAGCTTTGTTTTTGTGTATCATATCGAATCACTCAGTAAAACACTGTAGGGTATAGATCAATTTATCATTTTTTGTCATACCTGACCAAAAATTTCATTTCAAATCGGCCTGCTGGAAGAGTATAACCTTTGGTTTTGAATGGAAGGTCAAGGTAAACAAAGGCTGCTCAGGTGAGGGTTGTTGCAAAACATTGCCTATTAACCTTTTGGAAATACTTTTTGGTCGTAATTTTTTCAGCAGCCATAATAATAAATGGTTCATTTATCGATACCATCAGGCGTTTTAAGGATATCGTTTAAGATCGGACGGTGAACGATGCGCAACATCGAGTTGCGAACTTCTTGATATTTTCAAAGAGCAACGCTCTCTGATGTAAATAGTGAAAAATCAAAATATCAAAAAGCGTATTTACATCAGAGAAGACTCGGATTAGGTCATTTACATGACATGATAATCACAACTGTTAAACAAAATCAAACGATAAAAGAGGACATTAAAGTAAATAAGGCTTCATTCAGTTAATCTTCAAAACATGAAATTAGGAATAATGACCACAAATGAAAATGTGACAAAATTCGACAATGCCCTATTCCTATTGCCTCACAACGAGAATTTGTCATCATAACTCCCCAAATGTCAAAATTAGAGGATTGTTGTTGTTGTTGATCTATTTAGGCACTCATTCGCTGCCTATGACCTCATGGTGCTCAATAATTAACACATGTGCATAAATAAAACTCTGTGCAATACCCATGTGACATTTGCGCATGTGTATCCATGCATGTAGAAAAAATAATAGATCTAATAATAATAATAATAAAAACATAAATAACTTAGAACCCCCCACCAAAAGAATGCTGGTCCGATTCACCAGACCTTCGTAGTCAAGAAACACAATTCATTGTTTCTGAAGGCTTGTCGCTACAGTCAATGTGTGTATTTTGATTCCAAGATACATGTACATGTGTAAATACAGGGACTGAGAACAGTCTACCTTCTCCCCTGATCTCATCCGTGGCAAATCCGTTCAAACTCCTGGGGATATTTGGGGATTATAGAGGATTGTGCATTATATATCACAGAAGTTATCGTTTCTAAATGAGAAAATGCTAATGATCAGCATTTTCTTCTTTTTGGTGTCTATTTAAATTCTTCTGTTATGTACATCAGAAGTAGATCTAAGTCTTCTATGGGAATGATTTAAATCATGAGTTTTCATAGAAGGGTGAATCATCAAAATCTGACCAACCACTCCATAAATGATATGTATTTATCTAGGAATATATTATAATGTAAAAGTATGACGAATTCAAAATGATGATCTGACAATTTGAACATTCAAATATTTTTTGTGCCATTTCACTTTTATGAACATTTTTTTTTTATATTTATAAGAAATCATCAAATCAAAGCCCTCTGCACTAGTTTTGAAATTTTTGATGTTAACGTTTTGCTTGAAATGCTACTGATTTATCAACATGAAAATCGAAATGTCATCATGACCCACTAAAGTTCAGGCAATATTTGTCAGCCCGTCGTCATATCATGTGTATGTGTCAATGCACCATCTCATGTTTGTTTAAATTTCCAATAACTTTGTCTTTGTAACAGTTTGTTTATTTTCGTAAATTTGCTATCTTGAATAGTATAGACCTTATCAGTGCTTTGATTTCCTTAAGTTGGGACATAGGAATTCTCAGGGGAACTAAAAGAAACTAAAAAAAACCCAAAAACAGAACACTTATTACATGTAGGCACTTTACCACTAAGTTGCTAACTTAGCATGGCTATTAGTCTACAAGAACTTCACTTCAACAGTAATTGTTTGATTTTCTTTATTAATTTTAAGGAGTGCACTGTACAGAATCAAGGAAATATTGAAAGATAGGAAGTAAATATATATGCTGAATGAAATGCATGCTGTGGGAAAATTAGTTCAAGACAAAGGTAAGTCATCCCTTTCCAAGCACAGGTGAAACATGTACCATGGTACCCCATTGGACAAGGTTTAAAATCATCAGAGCCCAGGCTCATGATAATTTTGTTTTAGTTATCCAAAGATTAACTTTTGCTTTGAAATTTTATTCTTTAATATATACATATCTAAATTGTCAAAACTTGTCAAATTACAAAAATTGTGTTTGTCGTGGTAATGCAGTTGTTGATATTCACTTTAGTTAGGTGAGCTTGTTTGGTCACAGGCTGAGCAGGCCATGAGTCCACTTGTCTGCATGTTCCAAGTGCTTAACACGTTTTTTACTGTATATATATCTGATTGAAGTAGACTCATTGAATTAACCCTGTCCCAAATGACAAAAATTTAGAGTGATCCAATTCGAAAATTTTGATAGCAATAAATGAAGAATTTGTGCATATTAATTATTGCCTAGAAAATATTGAGACAAAAAGAGAAAATGCTGATTATCAGCATTTTCTTCTTTTCCCTCAATGTTTTCCATAGCATTTGCTATGATGTTGTATAGACACAGATGGGTCTATAAGTGCCATAGCTCTCAACAGGGATGCCTGACAAGTGGTTATGTGCAGACGACAATTTCAAGTTACTGAAATGTCACATTCCTTTGGTCTTTCTGTGTAGAAAGTGATAACTCTTGTTTTGTTTACCATTTCAGTATCAATAAGTTCTCCACAAACTATGAGCATAGACACAGATGGATCTATAAGTGCCATAGCTCTCAACAGGGACGCCTCACAAGTGGATCACTTGTGAGGCGTCCCCATTGAGAGCTAGGGCTGAAAACAATTTCCATTGATTGAAATTTCACATTTTTGAGTAGAAAGTGAAAGCTCTTGTTTTGTTAACCCTTTCAGTGTCTATGAGTTCCCCTCAGACTATGAGTATAGACACGGATGTGTCTATTAGTGCCATAGCTCTCAATAGGGACGCCTCACAAGTGGTTATGTGCAGGCGACAATTTCAAGTCACTGAAATTTAACATTTCTTGGTCTTATTGTATAGAAAAATATAGCTCTTGTTTTGTTAACCATTTCAGTGTCCATGAGTTCCCCACAGACTATGAGTATAGACACGGATGGGTCTATAAGTGCCATAGCTCTCAATAGGGACGCCTCACAAGTGGATCACTTGTAAGGCGTCCCTAGTGAGAGTTTTGCAGACGACAATTTCAAGTGACTGAAATTTTACATTTCTTGGTCTTATTGTATAAAAAGTGATAGCTCTTGTTTTTGTTAACCCTTTCAGTAGCTATGAGTTCCCCACAGACTATGAGTATAGACACGAGATGGGTTTTATAAGTGCCATAGCCTTCAATAGGGATGCCCCACAAGTGTGCAGACGACAATTTCAAGTGACTGAAATTTTACATTTCTTGGTCTTATTGTATAAAAAGTGATAGCTCTTGTTTTGTTAACCCTTTCAGTGTCTATGAGTTCCCCACAGACTATGAGTATAGACACGGATGGGTCTATAAGTGCTATAGCTCTCAATAGGGACGCATCACAAGTGGTTGTGCGCAGAATGATGACAATTTCAGTGCCATAGCTCTCAATAGGGACGCCTCACAAGTGGATCACTTGTGAGGCGTCCCTATTGAGAGCTATAGCAGACCACAATTTCCAGTGATTGAAATTTCAGATTTTTGAGTAGAACGTTATATAGCCATTGTTTTGTTAACCCTTTCAGTGTCTATGAGTTCCCCACAGACTATGAGTATAGACACGGATGGGTCTATAAGTGCCATAGCTCTCAATAGGGACGCCGCACAAGTGGATCACTTGTGAGGCGTCCCTATTGTGAGGTATGGCAGACGAGAATTTCCAGTGATTGAAATTTCACATTTTTGAGTAGAAAGTTATAGGTCTTGTTTTGTTAACCCTTTCAGTGTCTATGAGTTCCCCTCAGACTATGAGTATTGACACGGATGGGTCTATAACTGCCATAGCTCGTAATAGGGACGTCTCACAAGTGGATCACTTGTGAGGCGTCCCTTTTGAGAGATTTGGCAGACGACAATTTCAAGTGACTAAAATTTCACAGTTCTTGGTCTTATTGTATAAAAAGTGATAGCTCATGTCTTTTACAACCATTTTAGTGTCAATGAGTTCCCCACAGACTATGAGTATAGACACGGATGGGTCTATAAGTGACATAGCTCTCAATAGGGACGCCTCACAAGTGGTTGTGTGCAGAATGATGACAATTTCAAGTGTCTATTAGTGCCATAGCTCTCAATAGGGACGCCTCACAAGTGGATCACTTGTGAGGCGTCCCTTTTGTGAGCTATAGCAGACGACAATTTCCAGTGATTGAAATTTCACATTTTTGAGTAGAACGTTATAGCCCTTGTTTTGTTTACCATTTTAGTGTCCATGAGTTCCCCACGGACTATGAGTATAGACACAGATGGGTTTATTAGTGCCATAGTTCTCAATAGGGACACCTCACAAGTGGATCACTTGTGAGGCGTCCCTTTTTAGAGCTATAGCAGACTACAATTTCAAGTGACTAAAATTTCACTATTGGTCTTTCTGAGTAGAAAGTTATCTATCTTTTATTCTGTTAACCATTTCAGTGTCTATGAGTTCCCCACAGACTATGAGTATAGACACGGATGGGCCTATAAGTGCCATAGCTCTCAATAGGGACGCCTCACAAGTGGATCACTTGTGAGGGGTCCCTAGTGAGAGCTTTGGCAGACAACAATTTCAAGTGACTGAAATTTCACATTTCTTGGTCTTATTGTATAAAAAGTGATAGCTCTTGTTTTGTTAACCCTTTCAGTATCAATGAGTTCCCCACAGACTATGAGTATAGACACAGATGGGTCTATAAGTGCCATAGCTCTCAATAGGGACGCCTCCCAAGTGGTTGCGTGCAGATGACAATTTCCAATCACTGAAATTTAACATTTCTTGGTCTTACTGTCTAGAAAAAAAGTGATAGCTTTTGTTTTTTCAACCCTTTCAGTGTCTATGAGTTCCCCTCAGACTATGAGTATTGACACGGATGGGTCTATAAGTGCTATAGCTCTCAATAGGGACGCATCACAAGTGGATCATTTGTGAGGCGTCCCTATTGAGAGCTTTGGCAGACGACAATTTCAAGTGACTAAAATTTTACATTTCTTTGTCTTATAGTATAAAAAGTGATAGCTCATGTCTTTTTCAACCCTTTCAGTGTCTATGAGTTCCCCACAGACTATGAGTATAGACACAGATTGGTCTATGAGTGCCATAGCTCTCAACAGGGACGCCTCACAAGTGGATCACTTGTGAGGCGTCCCTATTGAGAGCTAGGGCTGAAAACAATTTCCAGTGATTGAAATTTCACATTTTTGAGTAGAAAGTGAAAGCTTTTGTTTTGTTAACCCTTTCAGTGTCTATGAGTTCCCCTCAGACTATGAGTATAGACACGGATGGGTCTATTAGTGCCATAGCTCTCAACAGGGACGCCTCACAAGTGGATCACTTGTGAGGCATCCCTATTGATAGCTAGGGCTGAAAACAATTCCAGTGATTGAAATTTCACATTTTTGAGTAGAAAATTATAGCTCTTGTTTTGTTAACCAATAACCATTTCAGTGTCTATGAGTTCCCCACAGACTATGAGTATAGACACGGATGGGTCTATAAGTGCCATAGCTCTCAATAGGGACGCCTCACAATAGGTTGTGTGCAGACGACAATTTCAAGTGACTAAAATTTCACTATTGGTCTTTCTGAGTAGAAAGTTATCTATCTTTTATTCTGTTAACCCTTTCAGTGTCTATGAGTTCTCCACAGACTATGAGTATAGACACGGATGGGTCTATAAGTGCAATAGCTCTCAATAGGGATGCCTCACAAGTGGTTGTTGGAGGAAGAAATGGTAAGAATCAATACCTGTCTGAATACTACAATACTATACGAGGGGTGATCAAAAAGTTCCCGGAAAAATGTTCTGATTTCTTTATTGATAGTCCGATTTTCACCAAATTTGAACTATAAAAGCATGATCAATTTTCTAATATGCATGTATTTTATATTTTATGACATGCAATAAAAAGAGATTTCATCGTTCCCACGGCAACAAACACTGTTCTTACAAAAAACATTTCCGCATAATCTTTTTCGAATTATCCCTATTAAAAGAAATACATTTTCTCCATCTAGTAGCACAGGACCAGAATAACCTTTGCAGAGTTTCCATTTACGACGTAAAAGTATCTGTATACGCATGAAAATCAGCTCGGACGCAAAATTTTTTATACTCGTCGCGTCCATGGGACACAAAATAAAATGAGAGGCAAAAACAATGTATTTTCATAAATCTTACGCAGAAATGTCAGATAACTAGCAAAAACAATCCAAAATGTTTCAAAGTACGACAGATTTGAAGCAAAGTCACCGGTTTTCCAAAGTTACTATAAATAGACTTCGCCAACGTCTAACCGAAAAGTTGCAATTGTTGGGATTCCCGCTTTTTCGTCTGGTACCCGAACTGTCTAAAACATTGTTTGTGGGCAATTTGATAGCCGGAAACCAAGTGTTACTTTCATTTTGTAAATAATAATGGCTTCTCAAACAAAGAAAAAGAAACACTCGCGGTCTTTTCAAGACCAGTGGCTTGCCGATCCGGCGTTCAAAGACTGGCTGATAATAGCTGCTGCAGATTTGTGATAACTTAGGTATAAAACTTGAGAATATCTCGGAAAACATTGAGGCAAATTGAAAAAATGCTTATTATTAGCAGTTTCTTCTTTTGCTTAAATGTTTCCCTAAGCCACTTTAACTGGGAATATCAAAACTAGGTCTTGTTTGGGAAAGGGTTTTTAAGCCCGTTCAAGAACAACAATTAATTTGAAGATGATTTGTGGAAGTCAAAATTGGACTCAACTGAAAGTGGTTGGGACTCAACTTTTTCTACTGCACTGGGTCCAAGGGACTCAATATTTTTTTATGTAAATGGAAACACTGCTTTGGTAAACATGTTTTGGTAGATCAGCGATGGATCGTTGCACGGCCTGTGCTAGTTGAGACAGCTCTACAACGGGCTGACCCCTAAGATTCTTCTTCATTGCAGGAAAAAGGTAGAATTTGCAGGGGGCCAGGTCAGGGCTATAAGGCGGATGTTTAAGCATCTCAAAGCCCAGTTCTTGGATGGCTCTCTGGCTTGATGCGGCAAGGTGGCTGGGAGCATTGTCTTGGTGGAAAAGGACCTGTTTCTCAGGATTGGTCCTTTTCTTTCGCATCGCCAACATGAAATTGCGTCTCTTTAACATGTTTGGATTCAATCGTGCACAAAGGCGAAGCATATTCAAGTTTTGATTGATTATATTAAACACAATACCATAGCTAATCTCAACTTTGTCTTGTAACTCGCGGATGGTGACTCGCCGGTCTAAATCTAACAACGTCTTAATCTGTTCGACGAATGAAGACGTTACCGACGTTGGACACCCAAATCTCTGCGCATCGTCTGTTGTGTATTTTCGGCCACTCTGAAAGCTGGGCACCAATCATATACAACTGATATTTTCATTGCAGCATCGCCATAGACATAACGCAACATTTCAATAGTTTTATTTACCGAAATTTTAATTCCCGCACACAGTTTTACCGCTGTTCTCTGTTCTCTACTCATTTTTGCTACTCGCACTCTTTAAAATGGCTGCCACAATAAAAGTTGACGTCTCATTTGCATTTGTCGTCAGTTATATAGTGGCTTCTAATGGAGCGTTAAATATGCGAAGTTTAGACGACGTACGTTAAAGAACGCGCGAATGATAAGACTTTATATAAACGTTTATTTCACAAAAATAGTATGATTTTGGGCCGGGTTGACGCCATAGACGTTGCCGTGGCAACGATAATGTCGTTTTATAATGCATATCATTGATTTTAATTTGCATACAAATTAGAAAATGACTGATCCTTGTATAGTTCAAATTTGGCGAAAATAGGACCATAAATAAAGAAATTAGAACATTTTTTCGGGAACTTTTTGATCACCCCTCGTATTACTTTCTGGCCCTAGATTATGCAATGCACCACACAACAATGCAAAGTCAGATTGTCCCTATGTTGTTATGTTCCCTTAAATATTTAGCTTTGGCCTCATTACCTGGATATGATGTAAAGTTTTTATTAGTAGCTTTGGGATTGTAATCAAATTCAGTCAAATAGAAGTTGAAATCCTGTCCCTGCCTCTTTATTCATACAGTTCATACAGTTTTCAAGACCAGATGTACTATGTACATAAGCTTATTCAAGTTTCTAAAGGCCCTTTATTTTTTTTTTCTTTCAAGTAGAGGCAGTAAGTTTTACCTCACTGCTACCCACTCCATACAGCTGGGTAGACTGGGGCTGACAATTAAGTGTTTTGCCCAAAGACACACCTTACTCGAGTGGGGCTCGAACTCATAACCACCAGGCTACAAGTCGAGTGGGCTAACCACTGCGCCACTTCGGCTGATTTATGAAACCCATGTCTTGTAAAATATGATTTTAACCAAGTCAAATTGTTTGCACTCATAGAAATAGATTGATGGCCTTTCATTTTATTTTCAGTGTTCAAGATCTACAGTATAGAAGATGATGGTTTTGAAGAGAGACATGATTTACGTGTTGGTAAACGGATAAACTTGAGTTATTGTGCTACGGATATAGCATGGAATCACACAGAAGGTAACATTTGACATGTTTTGGGTAAGCAAATAGATACTTTCAGGATCAGAATTTAATATTTACAGTACATAGTTTTAAGTGATCTGAACTCGATCTGAATGTTGGTAAACGGATCAACTTGAGTTATTGTGCTACAGACACAGTGTATAATCACATGACTTAGAATTTCCAATGATCTTCAATAACTTTGTCAATAGTTGACCAATTTTAATTCCGTTTGAAGCAGAGAAGGTGGAAAACTGTCAAGAATAACGTGGACGTGGTGGATATATAAAAATTCAACTGATTAAAAAGTTATTGAAGATAAACCAAAATTTTGGTTTATCTTCAAAAACTTTTTTATCAGTTGATTTTTCACAAATCCAACACTTTCATCTAATGCTTGATGTATGTCCGCCTTCTCTGCTTCAAATGGAATTCCAATCGGTCCCGTATTAACAAAATTATTGAAGTTTTTCTGAAATTGTTGCATCACGTGATTGTCCACCAAGACAGATATAGCATGGAATCACACAGAAGGTAAGCCATGACATTTGTTTGACTAACAAAGAGCTTTCGAGGAACTTCAATCCTTTGATTAGAGTACAGAAAATGATGAGTTTTGAGGAGAGACATGATATACATGTTGGTAAACAAATAAACTGAAATTATTGTGTTATGGATATAGCATAGAACCACACAGAAAGTAAGACGTGTCATGAATTTGCCAAAAAAGTGGCAATTTTCAAAACATTCAGTCCTTTGATTTTTCTGTAATTTTGAATATTTGAGCAAAGACAAAATCTGCTTATCAATAAACAGATCAACTCCAGTCACTGATGGAAAACAACAGAATTTAACCCTTTCCCAAACAAGACCTGGTTTTGACGTCCCTAACAGAACAGGCTTGGGAAAACATTGAAACAAAAGAAGAAACTGCTGATAACCAGCAGTTTCTCCTTTTGTCTCAATATTTTCTGTGCCATATTTTACACAAAACATGTTTTTATTATCATCATTTTTGTTGTCTGCAGAAGCTTTCAAATTGGATCATCCTAAAATTTTGTCGTTTGGGAAAGGGTTAAGTCATGTTTTTGCAAAACAAATGACAATTTTCAAGAGCTTTAGGACCTTCAAGACATTTGATTTTGCAGAAATTTGATGAAGGTGAAAGTACCAAAATGAAAGATGTCACAGAACCAAACTTTTGTTGTTATTTTACAGATAACATATTAGCAACAGGTGCCACAAATGGTGATGTTGTGATATGGGACCTTAATAAACCCTCTAGAAGTAAACAAGGTAAACATTTTACACTTTCTGCAATCCTTGGTTCTCTCAGATGAGCGATGTATGGCCCTATTGGCCCTCTTGTCTTGTTGTTTTTACAGATAACATACTAGCAAATGGTGCCACTAATGGAGATGTGGTTATTTAAGACCTCCACACCTAATGAGATTCATGCGATGTCAGAAGCATTTGGCCGACGTGGTGAACATTTGGCGGTGGAATGTGCTACTGCCGAATGTTTACATTGCCCAAATATGTTTGGATACATAACATATGTGAACTACATGACACAAAAATTTGGATGTGGCATGAATCTCATTAGGGGTGGACTACCTTTTGAATTAGCCTTCTATAGGTAAACAAGGTATACTAAATACTTATTCCATTCTTAATGCCTCACAACTTAAAACTATTTTCAATTCTTCTATTCTTGTAAATGAAAATCTTTCAGATCTTTTGAGATATGATGTCCCTTTTTGGACTTCTAATTCTGTCTACATGTAAGTATCTATACCTCAACATCTGCCAGTGTTACTGCTTTGAAGCTTTGCACTTGGATGTGGGATTATCCATTTCCCAAACAAGTCTATTTGGAAAAACTCTTTTTTTCTGTAGCTCTCACTTTTTTCAGACACAGTATTGCATGAACACAAAAGGACAGTCCACAGAGTATGTTTTCATGAGAATGAACATAGACTACTTCTGACGGCATCACAGGATGGGTCTGCTAAACTCTTTGTAAGTGGCCTTGTTGAAGTTCTGGTTTTGATTTTACTGATCAAAAAGGCTTTTGAAAGCTTTTAGAGGAAAATAGGAAAATGCTGATTTCAGGCATGTTTTCACAAGAATGAACACATTGACTTCTACACACAAATTGATGTCTGCCTTAAGGTCTGGTCACATTCACTATTTCGCTTCCACATTGTGGCCTAAGCATGCCTAAAACAGGGCACCAGTGCAGTATAATTTTGGACATAATATGGTTGCAATATGGATGCAGAAACAAACGTGACCAGGCCTTTACAATTTTCATGAGCTTGAATTTAAGTTCAGACCTTAAATAAATTACCTCTATGATGTAAAGTTGTGCATCTGAATTTTATCTGTTAAATGTAGCATTTATTACTGCACAGTATCTAATAAAGATATCTTTTTCTCTAGGATATTCGTAAGAAAGATGGACAAAGCCTGACATTTTCCTCTGGCAGTACCAGTGTTAAGGATGTACAGTTTAGTCAGCTGAATTACTTCTCTTTTGCATCGGCCGATGATGGGGGCAATATACATGTAAGTGGTTTTACCCTTTTCCAATCAAGACAAGGGGCTCGTATTATCAAGGATTGTACAGTTATTTTCGCGTAATTATTTGTAACAACAAAGATAACATTTGTATATAATATAGCACAGAAAATATTGAGGCAAAAGGAGAAACTGCTGGTTATCAGCAGTTTCTTCTTTTGCCTCAATGTTTTTTCCAAGCCATTTCTATAAGGGACATCTAAACCAGGTCTTGCATGGGAAAGAGTTAATGTATTTTGTTTGTGAAATGAGTGACTTTGTGCAAACATTGAGGTGTGTTAAGATGTTGAAAATTCTAATTTTGAGGATGAAAATATCTGTATTACATCATATTCTGGATTTTAGTTCACCTTTTTGCAAGACATCAAAATTGTACGTGATTCGTCCATTCCAATTTTCTGATGCTTTATGGTGTCCCACAAGACAAATAATTTGGAGGACATTGTATGAAATGAAGAAATTGCTTGGAACAAGCAATATTTTCATTTCCCTTATTGTTTTCTATCCAGAAAAAAAGTACATGTATAAAATTCATTCACCTAAAATTGTTTCCTGCAAGGTCCGTGGCCATGGCACGGTTGATAGCCAATCAGACTCTCACTCATGAGGTCCGGGTTCGATCCCCGGTCAGCCGTCAAACAAATATCCATTCAGACAAAATTGTCTCCCACCAATGGTTTGATATCGTTAAACAATGTGGGGGAGCAGTTGGCGGCTGTGAAAGGATGTTGTGGTTGTACTGGTATGAGAAACGACAGGAATCTATGGTTAGGTGCTCCAGCCACTGAGATATGACCATAGCAGTTGAAACTTGAAACCAGTCTTAACCCATTCCCAAACGACAAAATTTTAGGGCGGTCCAAATTGAAAGATTTTGCAGACGACAATTTCAAGTGAAAGGAATTCTTAATTTTTAGGTGTTTTTGAAATGGAAAACATTGCGGGAAATGAAGAAATTGCTTGTCACAAGCAATTTCTTCATTTTCAACTATGTTTTCCATGGCCATTGTTTTGTCGGGAGTTAAAAGGAGTCATTGTGTGGTAATGGGTTAAACCTCAATTAATGTTGCCTGCAACACCTTTGTCTAAATTTTTGCTGTCTCCCTAATGGTTGAATAATTTCATGTTTATTTACAAAACAGTTTTGGGATTATCGAAGACCAGATAAAGTGGAGGGATATTTCACAGCGCACGGTGGCCCCGTGTTTAGTATAGACTGGCACCCTGAAGATAGAAACTGGTTTGCAACAGCGGGGAGGGACAAAATGATCAAGGTAATATTGACCTACTGTGTTTACTTGTAGATTAATGCTTTACTCATATATTTATGCCCCCTTTCGAAGAAAATGGGGGTATATTGATTTGCAAGTGTCGGTCGGTCGGTCGGTCGGTCGGTCCGTAGGTCGGTCGGTCTGTCCGTAGACCAAACCTTGTCCGGAGCATAACTCGAAAAGTATTAAAGGTAGAATCATGAAACTTCACAGGTGGATAGATCTCATCATGGAGAGGTGCAGTGCACAAGAACCGTAACTCTACCGATCAAATTTTTGGAGTTATTGCCCTTTGTTGATTTTCAAACTTGATTCTTGTCCGGAACATAACTCAAAAAGTATGTTAGGTAGAATCATGAAACTTTACAGGTGGATATATCTCATTATGGAGAGGTGCAGTGCACAAGAACCGTAACTCTGCTGATCATATTTTTGGAGTTATTGCCCTTTGTTGATTTTCAAACTTGATTCTTGTCCGGAGCATAACTAAAAAAGTATGTAAGGTAGAATCATGACACTTTACAGGTGTATAGATCTCATCATGGAGAGGTGCAGTGCACAAGAACTGTAACTCTGCCGATCAAAATTTTTGAGTTATTGCCCTTTGTTGATTTTATAACTTGATTCTTGTCCAGAGCATAACTCAAAAAGTATGTTTGGAAGAATCATGAAATTTTACAGGTGGATAGATCTCATTATGGAGAGGTGCAGTGCACAAGAACCGTAACTCTGCTGATCATATTTTTGGAGTTATTGCCCTTTGTTGATTTTCAAACTTGATTGTTGTCCGGAGCATAACTCAAAAAGTATATAAGGTAGAATCATGACACTTTATAGGTGGATAGATCTCATTATGGAGAGGTGCAGTGCACAAGATCCGTAACTCTGCCAATCAAAAATTTTGAGTTATTGCCCTTTGTTGATTTTCAAACTTGATTCTTGTCCAGAGCACAACTCAAAAAGTATGTAAGGTAGAATCATGAAACTTTACAGGTGGATAGATCTCATTATGGAGAGGTGCAGTGCTTAAGAACCATAACCTTGCCAATCAACTTCTTGGAGTTATTGCCCTTTGTTGATTTTTACACTTAATTCTTAACCTTGCCTATATCTCATGTATTTTTACACATACAGACTTGATATCTCACACATAGATACCTCCTATCAACATCATTCACATTTGACCATGACCTTGGACCTTGTGACCTTGACCTTGGAGTTTGACCTACTTTAAAAAAAATTAAACCGGGCATATATCTCATGACCTATTACACATACAGCCTTGATATTTTACACATGGACACCTCCTACCAAGACCTTTCACAATTGACCATGACCTTGGACCTTGTGACCTTGACATTGGAGTTTGACCTACATTTTAAAAACTTTAACCTGGCCAATATATCATGTCCTTTTACACATACAGCCTTGATATTTGACACATGGAAACGGCCGACTAAGACCTATCACATATGACTATGACCTTGGACCTTGTGACCCTGACCTTGGAGTTTGACCTACTTTTAAAAAAATAAAGTGGGCCTATATCTCATGTGCTATTACACATACAGCCTTGATATTTCACACGTGGACACATCCTACCAAGACCTTTCACATTTGACAATGACCCTGGACCCTGTGACCTTGACCTTGGACTTTTACCTACTTTTACAAAAATTTAACCTAGCTGATATATCATGTCCTTTTACACATACAGCCTTGATATTTGACACATGGACACCTACCACCGAGACCTTTCACATTTGACCATGACCTTGGACCTTGTGATCTTGACCTTAGTGTTTGTCCTACTTTTATAATACATTAACCTGGCCTATATTTTATGTCATTTTACACATACAACATTGATATTTCACACATGGTCACTTCCAACCAAGACATTTCACATTTGACCATGACCTTGGACCTTGACCTTGAAGTTTGACCTACTTTAAAAAAAAACTTAAACTAGGCCTTTATCTCATGTCCTGTTACCTATACAGTCTCGATATCTTACACATGGACACCTCCTACCAAGACCTTTCACATTTGACCATGACCTTGGACCTTGTGACCTTGACCTTGGTGTTTGACCTACTTTTATAATACATTAACCTGGCCTATATTTCATGTCATTTTACACATATAGCCTTGATATTTCACACATGGTCACTTCCAACCAAGACATTTCACATTTCACCATGACCTTGGACCTTGACCATGGAGTTTGACCTACTTATAAAAAACTTAAACTATGCATATATCTCATGTCCTGTTACCTATACAGCCTCAATATTTTACACATGGACACCTCCTACCAAGACCTTTCACATTTGACCATGACCTTGGCCTGTGTGACCTTGACCTTTGATTTTTACATATGTTTAGAAATCTTTAACCTAGCCTTTATCTTATGTCCTATTACACCTACAGCCTTGACATTTCACACATAGACACCCCATACCAAGACCTTTAACATTTGACCATGACCTTTAATATTGCAACCTTGACCTTGGAGGTTGACCTCCTTTTAAAAAAAACTTAAACCAGGCATATATATCATGTCCTTTTACACCTACAGCCTTGATATTTCACACATGGACACCTCCAACCAAGACCTTTCACATTTGACCATGACCTTGACCTTGGCATTTGACCTACTTTTAAAAACTTTAATCTGGCCTATATTTCATTTTACTTTTACATATACAACCTTGATATTTCACACATAGACACCTCCTACCAAGACCTTTCATATTTGACCATGACCTTGGACCTTGTTAACTTGACCTTGGACTTTGACCTACATCAAATGTAGGCACTTGAAGGGGGCATATATGTTTTACAAACATCTCTTGTTAGTATAGACTGTCATCCAGAAGACAGAAACTGGTTTGCTACGGCAGGGAGAGACAAAATGATCAAGGTAATATTGACTAACTGTGTTTACTTCTAGATTAACACTTTGCCAAAATGTTTAGTATAGACTGGCATCTAGAAGACGGAAAGAGGTTTGGTACAGTGGCGAGGTAATATTGAATTACTGTGTTGATTAACACTTTACTGAAATGTTTAGTATAGACTGGCACCCAAAAGATAAAAACTGGTTAGCTACAGCTGGGAGAGACAAAATGATCAAGGTAATATTGACTTACTGTGTTTGCTTCTAGATAATGCTTTTTCCAAACAATTAAATTTTAGAATGAGCCAATTTCAAAGCTGCTGCAGATGATAACATTGATGTTGATAGAATTAATGTAGGATTTTTCTACGAACCAGAGAATATTTCTGCTAAAGGAGAAATACCGGTACTTGTTTTCAAAACCATGTCTAATTGAGGTATAATGAAAATGGGCAAGTTTAAAAAAAAATTTGACCATTTACTTTTTACATGCCACAGCTTTTACAGAGAAACATATTCTACCCAATCAAAGCTAAAAAGATGTGTTATTGTGTTTTTATACTGGGTACCAAGTTTAAAGAAAATCGCTTCACAAATAAAAAAGATATGTCATTAAAACAGGTCAAAAATGTCAGGAGTGAAACGCTTTTTGTGTGACACTTATCACTTATACCAGGTTTCTAAGCTATGATAAATAAAAGACAGTGACAGAATACTACAATAAGCAATAAGGTCCTTTCACTTATGTTTTAGTCTGTACCCACAGAACACACTTCCGGAGGCAAAGATGATGGGTCGATGGGAAATCAACATTGTATACATGAAAATTATTACTAAAAATAGTCACAAATTAACATTATCAACACGAGGCTCCCTAAATATGTGGAGAAAACAATGACGACACACATGCATTCAATATTACGCAATAAAGAGCACGTGCATTCAACGTTAAACGCTTTGGGTTCGAGAGTATTGTTACCAAACCGCTTTGGGATTGAGAGTATGTTACTAAAAATAACAAATACTAAATGTTTGAGCGGCGTTTTAAGACTCCAAGGACGACTTTCGGAGGCTGTTGTGTGCGGGGGTCTTAGATGAAATAACCTTATTGTAATTCATAAAACAACATGTGCATCATCATCTTAAAATTACTTTTTTCATCTTATCTTCACTGGTTTAGGATGTGGAGCCTGTTTTATACAATAACCCTCAGAATTTGATGTCAGGAGTGAAACACTTTTATTTTTTAAAATGTGTTCTCATTTTTGTCTATTCAGCCAGAAATCTTCCACTCAAATTTTTAGCTCGACTTTTCAAAGAAAATGAGAGCTTATACTGTCACCCGGGCGTCGGCATTGGCGTTGCAACAAAGGTTAAAGTTTTTTCAATCATCGATAACTTCCATACTATCAAAGGGATTCAACCCAAACTTGGAATACTTATTCACCATCACACCCTCTACCTTACTATCAGGGCCAATGACCCTGGCTCCACTATATTTGGAGTTATGCCCCCTTTATACTAAGCAACTTAGAAAGTCGAGCGTGCTGTCTTCGGACAGCTCTTGTTTTACGAAGCCATCAACCTTGTGGGCATTCTGCACTCTACTATTTAGTGATTCGTGGGTTACAATTTCTCATATTGTGTAATATATATGCTGTCAGGAGTGAAACGCTATTTTGTTGTCATTTTGCAAGATTGTGCACACAATTTAAGCTAAAAGTTAGTGAACATGAATTTTGAATATCATTTGGGCACTGCTTAACCATTTAGAATAGTTTTTTAGCCATCTTAATTAAGAAATCTAGATGATATTCTGTAAAAATAGCTGTTATTCTTAAAAATTAAATGTCACACTTTGGTCACATTTTTTTTAAACCTGCCTAAATGTTTTCATTGTCTACTACTCCTCTGGTTTGTTTGACCAAGTTGGATATTCTATGGTTGGAGGATGATTAACATTTTCTTTAATGCTTTTTGGTGGATTATCGGGAAATAATGGTAGATTATCATTTTGATAAACTCACCGCCTATAACTATCCAACTCAAACTATCCAGTGAAATTATCAAAAACTTGTGCCCCACTTTCGTTCATTTCACCCAATCTTACGTTATATATGCCGGGCAAAATAAGTGACGTCATCATAAGCGTTGCATAGCAGTCACATGCAAAATGATGCACTTTAAAAAAATCTGTTATAAAATATTTGCATTTTGTCTATTTTTTTCGTTAAAGAAATAGAATAATTGTTTGTTTTTCGAGTTAGATTGGTTAATATTTCATTTCATGAACAACGAAAGCTACATTTTCACTCGTGGCTTCGCCACTCATGAAAATAAAGCTATTGCTGTTCACTCAATGAAATATATATTGATCTTACACTGAAACAAACGATTATCCTCTATATAACCCCATATTTTATGGTTTTATTTCTAGGTGTGGGATTTGAATAATTTAAACAAAGCCAAGAACATTTACACCATATACAGTATTGCATCGATTACTCGAGTAAGATGGCGGCCACAACGGCGTTATCACATCGCATCCTGTGCTCTTCTGGTAGACTGTAGCATTAATATATGGGATGTCCGACGACCTTACGTACCATTTGCCCTATTTGATGAGCATAAGGATGTGACAACTAGTAAGCTTTTCTTTGATCTATGCATAAAATCAAATTATGACAAATTCTGAATGTATGTAGATAACAAATTTTAAATTCTTTCAAATATGAAACCTTTTTGCTTAATGTGCTGCTAGTCTTGCTCTTCTTACCCATCATTAACTACAAAACACTATGTGCATCTTAGGGCGTCATCCATGGCAACGGAAATTGACAAGAGTATTCCTTATCAATTTCTATTGCCATGGATGACACACGGAAATTGACGATGGTATCTTTCACTAATTTCAGTCATCATGGATGATATACAAAGTGTTTTGTACCTAATGATGGGTTGTTGTCATACGGTGAGATGGTCATTATTGCAAGAACATCACTGCTTAAATGTAAAGGGATAATATTTTGGCTTTTGTCAGCCAGCTTATGCAGTCTGCACAGACTGAGTAGGATCAATGCATTTGCAAATATGTTTAGACTGGTATTCTTTATGTAGTTGACTTTGCTTTATACTTCATATAGCTTTCAAGAACAAGGACTCTCCCATACTGATAAGCTGAACCCAGATGGCTCACTCAGTAATGTCGGTGTCTGTCAATCCAAGGGTCGTGAGATCGAACCTCAGCTTGGCCAGTATCAATTCTGACATTTGAATGACTTAAGTCATTTCATTGCCTCTCACCACTGGGTGTGAATCATTCTATGAGAGAGAGCAGCTGGAGGCTCAGTTTGGATAATGTGGTAGTACTGGTGAGCGATATACCAGGAATCCTCAGACCTGGGTAAGGTGCTCCAGCCTCAATGATATGACCATAGCGCACATGTAAGGAGAGTACATTATGCTAGCATGAAAATATCAGTTAAAGAAAAAATTGTGAAACTGAAACAAATATGCCCCCTGTAAAGTTGAATATAAAAAAGTGAAATGAAATGCTTGATAGTGAACTCTTTCCTAATATTCCTCATTGAAAAAAGATATCAAAAGCATTGAGAGAAAAGGAGAAATGCTGATGATGTGCATTTTCTCTTTTTAGCTTAAAGAGCAGACAAATTACCGACATTGGATGATATTTAGTCCAAAATGATGTTGTGTGTTATTAATCTTTTCAGGTATAGCCTTTAAGAACAAGGACCCCCACATACTTATTAGTGGTAGTAAAGACAGTACATTGTGTCAACATGTATTTAGAGATGCCAAGAGACCCGGTGAGGACCTTGTGCCAGCTGGACTGGATATCAGTGTGTTTGGGGCCATTGGACACGCAGACAGTGACAGACAAGGTAACAAGCAATTTCTCTTTTTCCCTCAATATTTACAAATGTTAGTAGTATTTAGAGATGCCAAGAGACCCGGCGAGGACCTTGTGCCAGCTGGACTTGATATCAGTGTGTTTGGGGCCATCGGACATGCAGACAGTGATAGGCAAGGTAACAAGAAATTTCTCTTTTTCCCTCAATATTTTCAAACGTTAGTATTATTTAGAGATGCCAAAAGGCGGGGCGAGGACCTTGTGCCAGCTGGACTGGATATCAGCGTGTTTGGGGCCATCGGACATGCTGACAGTGACAGACAAGGTTTGTGTAGCCGATTAACCCTTTCCTTAGCAGCATAATCAGCATTTTCTCAATATATTTGTCACTATTATCTTTGTGAAACATTTCTTAATTGACACCAGTGGTAGATGCAGAGGGGGTTTGAGGGTTCAAAGGAACCAAATAATTTCATTTTCTTGCAGAAAATCAGTCAAATTTGTGTAATACTAGGAAAATGAAACACCCCCCCCCCCCCCCCCTATTTGTAGATTAGAACCCCCGTCACGGAAATCTCGGATCAACGGCAGGACACCCTTTTTGGCGTCTGAAGCAGCTTGAAATTTCTGCTGTTTGTGACAGGGTTAATCCACATCAATTTTGCACCAGTTTTTATGCTCCCCGAAGGGAGAGCTTATTGTCGCCGCTTTGTCTGTCCATCCGTTCGGTCCGTCCGTCATTCCGTCCGTCCGAAGCGATTTCTCCATAACTCTTGGGCCAAATCAAATGAAACTTACCATGTGAACTACCTATGACATAATACCGATGTACTTTTCACAGGTTTTTGGATTTGAGGCCTTGTCATGGGAAAAGGGGACTTAAGGTCAAATACACTTTTTCTCTAATTTCTCATAGTCTAATAGTCAGAAATTGATGAAATTTCATATTTGAGTAGCAAATCAGATGCCCTTGACAATAAACTGCTCTCCATGGCATACATTTATTGTGACAATGCCTTATTCGGGGAGCATTGTCCGGCTCTGACGGCTCTTGTTAACTAAGGTTGCATTGTACACATATTATTTATTGAAACACTTTATTTTCTAGGTAAATTGGAAGCATCAGAGAACAGTGGCAGTAAACTTACAGGATATCTGCCTGGAGGGAAGAAACCACCAGAGAAAAATGAGAGTTTTGTAGATGTAGCTGCATATCTGCAGATCTTTAGGAATGATCAATCTGTAAGTGGGTACTTCTTTAAACCTTTCTCAAACAGCAAAAGTTTAGGCCTGTCCAAAAATTCAAAGATATTGCAGATGAAAAATGAGTGAATTGAATTTTCCTTTGTTTTTTTGGTCTTCTTAGGTAGAAAACATGTGGGAAATGAAGAAATTGCTTGTCACAAGCAATTTCTTCATTTTACACAATGTTTTCCAAAGCCACTATCATGTAGGGAGTCAAAAAGTGTCAATGTGTGGTAATTGGTTAACAAATGGCCAATTTGAAGGTTGCTGCAGGTGACAAAATTTGTGTACAATAAAGTGCACAAAACATGTAGAGAAACTGATAAAAAGTCTGGTGATCAGCATGTTATTTCTGCCTTAATGTTTTCCCAAAACTTTTATTGCTTTATCAGAGATGGCAAAGCCAATTTTTTGAAAAGATAAATCCTTTCCCAAACAAGCCCTGTCTTTGATGTCAATGTTCAAAGGGACCATAAAAAGCATTGATAGAGAAGGAGAAAATGTTCATATTCAGTATTTTCTACCTTTATCTCAATACCTTGCATTCTAAAATTCGTCCCTTCTGAAAAGAATTAACAATTTTTATTTGACATTAATTTTGCTGATGGCTATACTTCAAAATTAGGACTAATCCAATATTTTCTTGTTATGGAAAGTTATTAAATTATAATGTTTTGAATGTGACATGGAACCCATTCATTCCAAATGACTTTGTTATTTCAGAATATTCTTTGTTATTTCAGAATATTCTTTGTTATTTCAGAATATTCTTTGTTATTTCAGAATATTTCTCTATCCTGGATGGTGGAATCTGCCAAACGTTACAAATTGAGTGGACACAGCTTTGAGGATTTATGTATGCATAATTCTAAAGTAGCTCAAGATCTCAATCGGCCACAGGTTTGTAGCAAATTTGAATATCCAAATGACAAAAATTTAAGCTTGTCCAAATTGAAAAAAAGTTGCAGACAACATTTCAGTGTGAAGAAATTTTGAAATTCTATTGCTTTTTAGCGAGCTGGAACTTTATGTCCGGAGAGCTAATGAGCCTAATGTCATAATGTCAATGTCCTAGTGTTAGTGTCCCAACACATCCCGGCCCACCGTGTCCCGTCTTCATTTGATAAACTTTAACCTGGTCTTTATCTCAGGCATTAGAGATACAGTCTTGATATTTCTCACATGGATACTTTCTGCCAAGACCTTTCATTTGTGACCTTGGCATTTTACCTTTTGACCAAAGCTGTTTTTGTGACAGGCTTCCATATATGCGAGCTACATTGTCCGCGGACAATTCTTGTTGGGTAGAAAACATTGTGGGAAATGAAGAAATTACTTGTCACAAGCTATTTCTTCATTTTCCAAAATGTTTTCCAAAGCCTTTATTTTTGGGGGGTTATCAAAAGGCGTCAATATTTAGGAATAGGTCAATTTTGTCTGTGCATCTATCTGTCTGTTTATCTGAAACCTAAAAAGGACATTAAACTTGTATACCTCACGATAAATGACCTGGCAGAGCAGCCCATGCTAATTGAATGGGATGCTCTGCCAGGTCATTTATTGTGAGGTATATCAAAATGCAAAGAATAGAATTTATTTACTATTTTATCACACCCTTGTGTTGTAGGTATCTCAATGTTGGCAGATGTTATTAAATCTGTACACCTCTCATACAGTCACTACAAATACACAGCATCATAAACCATCAGTTGGTCATGGAACTAGTTTAGACAGCAAAACTACAAGTAAAGGTAATTGTTATTATAAGCCCGAAGGGTCGTATTATGTTATGGCCCCGGTCGTCCGTCCGTCTGTTCGTCTGGCTGTCTGTCTGTCCGTCCGTTAGCAATTTCTTGTGTTCGCAACTCCTCCTACAGTTTTGATCGGAATTTGATCAAACTTGCCACAATGAATCTCCATGGTGTCTAGTTGTGCACACCGCTTACGGAATTCAGATAACTCTTTTCGTTCTTGAATTATCTGCCCTTGAATGAAAAAAATGCCCATTTTACTGACAAGCCCCTCTCGGGCGTATATGCGCCGCTCTGCGAAGCTCTTGTTTTATATGTCAAGGCAGACAAGTTGGTAATGTCAAAGCCTTTCAACCCTGAGATTTAGGGTTTCAGTCAAAGCTTGCTCAATATGCACATATTTATCAGTTGTATATAGCTGTTTTTGTTTTCACTTCTTTCCAAATTTTCACAACCAGTGGCTTGATGATTGATGTGGACAAGCAGCTGGAGGGTCGCTAAGGATGTTATGGTAGTACATGTACTGGTATGAGGAATTACAGGAACCTATGGTTAGGTTCTCCAGCAACCAGGATATGACTATAGCAGTTGGACAAGACCTGCTTTTGTCGTTCTTAATAGAAATTGCTTGCGAAAACATGGAGGCAAAAGAAGAAACTGTTGATAACCAGAAGTTTCTCCTTTTGTCTCAATATTTTCTGTGCCATATTTTACACAAATTCTATCTTTAATGACATCCATTTTTAGCTCACCTGAGCAACATGCTCAAGGTGAGCTTTTGTGATCACCCTGTGTCCGGCGTGCGTCGTGCGTCGGAAGTCGTCAACAATTTCTTTAAACATCTTCTCCTCCTTAACCACTGGGCCAATCCTAACCAAACTTGGCAGGCATGTTGTTTGGCAGGCAAACTTGTTTTCAGATTTTTGATTCGTCAAAAAATGTGGGCATGGCAGGGCGGGGCTTATCAGACTTAGAGAAATTGTTAAATTATTCTTCAAAAATCTTCTTCTCCTTAACCATTGAGTCAATTTCTACCAAAGTTGGCAGAAATGTTCCTTGGGTGACCCTTTTCAAAACTTGTTTTCAAATTTTTGATTCGTCAAAAAATTTGGGCGTGGCAGGGCGGGGCTTATCAGACTTAGAGAAATTGTTAAATAATTCTTCAAAAATCTTCTTCTCCTTAACCATTGAGTCAATTTCTACCAAAGTTGGCAGAAATGTTCCTTGGGTGACCCTTTTCAAAACTTGTTTTCAAATTTTTGATTCGTCAAAAAATGTGGGCATGGCAGGGCGGGGCTTATCAGACTTAGAGAAATTGTTAAATAATTCTTCAAAAATCTTCTTCTCCTTAACCATTGAGTCAATTTCTACCAAAGTTGGCAGAAATGTTCCTTGGGTGACCCTTTTCAAAACTTGTTTTCAAATTTTTGATTCGTCAAAAAATGTGGGCGTGGCAGGGCGGGGCTTATCAGACTTAGAGAAATTGTTAAATAATTCTTCAAAAATCTTCTTTTCCTTAACCATTGAGTCAATTTCTACCAAAGTTGGCAGAAATGTTCCTTGGGTGACCCTTTTCAAAACTTGTTTTCAAATTTTTGATTCGTCAAAAAATGTGGGTGTGGCAGGGCGGGGCTTATCAGACTTAGAGAAATTGTTAAATAATTCTTCAAAAATCTTCTTCTCCTTAACTATCATGTCAATTTTTACCAAAGTTGGCAGAAATGTTCCTTGGGTGACCCTTTTCAAAACTTGTTTTCAAATATTTGATTCGTCAAAAAATGTGGGCGTGGCAGAGCGGGGCTTATCAGACTTAGAGAAATTGTTAAATAATTCTTTAAAAATCAAATGTTTATCCAATTTGTACCAATATTGGCTGGAATATTTCTTGAGTGACTGTCTTAACTGTGTGTCGAGAAATTTTTGATTCGTCAAAAAATGAGGGCAGGCAGGGCGGGGCTTATCAGACTTAGAGAAATCATGAAAAAAATCTTTGGAAATCAACCATTGGTCAAATTTGAAGTAAACTTGGCAGATCTGTTTCTTGAGTGACTGTTTTCAATGTGTGTTCATGATTTTTTTTATTTGTCAAAAAATGTAGGCATGGCAGGGCGGGGCTTATCAGACTCGGAGAAATCATTAAACAATTCTTTGAAAATTTTCTTCTCCTTAACCGTTGGACCAAATTATACCAAATTATTCAGGAATGTTCCTTTAAGTACCCCTTTTTATTTTTATTACAAATTTATGATTCGTAAAAAATGTGGACATGGCAGGGTGGGACTTATTCGACTAGGAGAAATGATAAGAAAAATCAACTGTTGGGCCAATTTGTACTAGGGATGTTGCTTGAGTGACTCTTTGTAACAATAATATTGTTTGTGAATTTTTGATTTGTTAAAAAAATGAGTGTGGCAGGGTAGGGCTTATCAGGCTTAAAAAAGTCGTACAGAAATTCTTCAAAAATCAATTATGGGGCCAATTTAAACCAAGTATAGCAAAATGCTCATTGAGTTACTCTTTTCAAACACTTTGTTGTAAAGGGGGTGTTCCACCCTATCAGAAATTCCCATAGGGTTGTGCCCACGCTCGGATTTTAATGAAATTTGGCATGAAGTTAGTGTTCTGTATTACGGCATTTATCCCGAAATATTTTCCAAAAATCTGTTCCGGAAAATATTTTTCTAAGAATTTTAAGATTTTTGCTTAAAAATGTGGGGTATCCTAACTAAAAGAATGCATATACGTTCAGGATTGTTGTATTCGAGCTAAATTTGCGCCGGAAATAATGTTTATTAATTTATTTTCAAGTATTTACCAAAATAGTATACATTGCTCTACAAAAAACAATTTGCTATTACTTTTTGTATGACGTCATCAACAAAATTCTTAGCTTTTAACCATTTTGACCAAATTTGATTCTAAATTTCACCCAGTTTCAGTTTTTGTCATATATGAAATTTATATTAAAATTGACACCAGATGGCTTGTGCTTATAGTAAAATATTAGGTAAAAATAAAACCGGTAACAGTGTCATTTTTGAATTTTAGTGCAAGCCGTCCAAATTTCTATGAATGTAAAATCTAAGATTTTACTTTATACCTTCTATATGCATTACGCAAATAATCCATTTTGCTTTGATGTGTCTTGATTTGACATCAACAACTTATGTATAACATGAATTTTAGCATTTTTCACACAAAATTATGATTTTTTGTAAATTAATGGCACTTTGTCTTACCCCACCCACCCACAATATAATGGAGGGGAAAACAGTCTAAAACAGTGGAATGCATTATGAAATGTGGAGATGAAAAATAAAAGTTATGCAATAATGTTACATATTTTACCTATTATGTCACCTTTTTTAACTTTCCTTTGTGGCTTATCAGCACATAGACTACTTTAATATACATACAACATTTCTTTACTACACTGCTAAAGATAATAATAAGAACATAGAAACAGTTTTTATTGGTCATTAATGTGCCCCTTCAATGCAAAATTGTTAATATTTCTATTACAATGGTGAATTATCCACAGCTTTGATGGCATATTTATTAAGGTTCCGGAACTGTAATGACAATATTTGGTACACACACTTCTAGCGTATAGATCTGTTTGAAATTTGGATATGTTGTAGACATTGATAAATAAAGATATTTTACCATCTTACTTTTTAGAATTTGTAATTCCAAGGGGAGATAACCAGCTTTTAAAGTTGCATTGTAGTCAATGAGAAATTAACTTTTTTGTCAATATTTTCAAAATTAGACAAATTTTCAATTTTTTGAA
Source organism: Fragum sueziense (assembly GCA_963680895.1). Classification (NCBI taxonomy): domain Eukaryota; kingdom Metazoa; phylum Mollusca; class Bivalvia; order Cardiida; family Cardiidae; genus Fragum; species Fragum sueziense. Next base: position 29,465,585 of record OY804606.1, on the reverse strand, counting down.
ATGGTAGAAAGTTGCCAATTATTATTTCTCTCCATAATATACAATAAAATAGTTCGTTTACCATAACAAATTTTGTTGGAAAACAGATTTTTTTTCGTCAGTCAAGGGCAGATAATCCACTAAAATTTTATATTATAAGGGGAGATAATGCATTATTTTCAAATCGGAAACTTTTGCTAATTATTTACCATTCACATCGTAAGATATAAATTGAGAGGTTTGCCATACACATAATTGATACATGGTATTAAACACGACCAGGCATATTTGTAGTTCAGCTAAATCATTATAAAGTGACAGCCATTACAGTTCCGGTGTCCCAGGGTAACGTGTCCCCTGGGTAACGTGTCCCCGGGGACACGTTACCCAGGGGTAACCTGTCCCCGGGGACAGGTTACCCAGGGTAATGACCCTGGGTAACGTGTCCCACCCCCTGGGTAACGTGTCCCCCCCATTGGAATTTTTTTTTAACATTATTGTGTATTTTTAATGCATATTTTGTTTCATAATTATTTATTCTTTTAAAATAAGTTATTTTCAACATGAAATTTAAATATTTAATTATTTTTTATTCTTTCACATTTCCAAAGAAGGAAAATATCTAATTGCATTGTAATTTTTTATTAAATCACTTTCTCCAAATATTTTTCAACTATTATTATTACCATTATTAATATTTTGTGATAATACCAAAGTAAATTGCGCAGAAATAATGTGAAAAAAATTTTAAGAGGAGGGAGGGGGGGGGGGGGGGGGACATGTTACCCCTGGGTAACCTGTCCCCGGGGACATGTTACCCAGGCCTGGGTAGTGTGTCCCCCCCTTTGATTTTTTTTCCTTTTTAATCATAATGTATATTTTAATTGCCTATTTAGTTTTATAATTATTGAATCTTTTAAAATAAGCTATTTCTAACAAAAAAATAAAAGAACTTAATTTTTTTCATTATTTCACTTTTCAATGAGAGGTGGGGACAGGCTACCCAGGCCTGAGTAAACGTGTCCCCCCCCCCCCCTTTGATTTTTTTTCCTTTTTAATTATAATGTATATTTTTAATACCTATTTAGTTTTATAATCATTGAATCTTTTTTGAATAAGCTATTTTTACCAATAAATAAAAGAATTTAATTTTTTTTTCATTCTTTCACTTTTCAATGAGAGGTGGAACAGGCTACCCAGGCCTGAGTAACGTGTCCCTGAGGACAGGTTACCCATTCTTTCACATTATTTCTGTGCAATTTTAGCTTATTTTAAAAGATTCAATAATTTTAAAACTAAATAGGCATTAAAAATATACATTATAATTAAAAAGGGAAAAACATCAAAGGGGGGGACACGTTACCCAGGCCTGGGTAACATGTCCCCCGGGGACAGGTTACCCAGGGGTAACGTGTCCCCCCCTCTTCCTCTTAAAATTTTTTTCACATTATTTCTGCGCAATTTCCTTTGGTGTTATCACGAAATATTAATAATGATATAAAAATACACATTATGATTAAAAAGGAAAAAAATCCAAGGGGGGTACACGTTACTCAGGCCTGGGTAGCCTGTCCCACCTCTCATTGAAAAGTGAAAGAATGAAAAAAATTAAATTCTTATATTTTTTTGTTAGAAATAGCTTTATTTTAAAAGATTCAATAGTTAGAAAAATAAATAGGCATTAAAAATACACATTATAATTAAAAAGGAAAAACATCAAAGGAGGGGACACGTTACCCAGGGGTAACGTGTCCCCCTCCCCCCTCTTAAATTTTTTTTCACATTATTTTCTGCGCAATTTCCTTTGGTGTTATCACGAAATATTAATAATGATATAAAAATACACATTATGATTAAAAAGGAAAAAAATCCAAGGGGGGTACACGTTACTCAGGCCTGGGTAGCCTGTCCCACCTCTCATTGAAAAGTGAAAGAATGAAAAAAATTAAATTCTTATATTTTTTGGTTGTAAAAATAGCTTATTTTAAAAGATTCAATAGTTAGAAAAATAAATAGGCATTAAAAATACACATTATAATTAAAAAGGAAAAAACATCAAAGGGGGGGACACGTTACCCAGGCCTGGTAACGTGTCCCCGGGGACAGATTACCCAGGGGTAACGTGTCCCCCCCTCCCCCCTCTTGGAATTTTTTTCACATTATTTCTGCGCAATTTCCTTTGGTGTTATCACAAAATATTAATAATGATATAAAAATACACATTATGATTAAAAAGGAAAAAAAATCCAAGGGGGGGTACACATTACTCAGGCACCGGGTAGCCTGTCCCACCTCTCATTGAAAAGTGAAAGAATGAAAAAAAATAAATTCTTTTATTTTTTGTTAGAAATAGCTTATTTTAAAAGATTCAATAATTATAAAACTAAATAGGCATTAAAATATACATTATAATTAAAAAGGAAAAAAAATCAAAGGGGGGGACATGTTACCCAGGCCTGGGTTACGTGTCCCCGGGGACAGGTTACCCAGGGGTAACGTGTCCCCCCCCCCCCCCCCCCCCCCCCCCCCCCTCTCTCCTCTTAAAATTTTTTTCACATTATTTCTGCGCAATTTACCTTGGTATTATCATAAAATATTAATAATGGTAATAATAATAGTTGGAAAATATTTGGAGAAAGTGATTTAATAAAAAAATACAATGCAATTAGATATTTTCCTTCTTTGGAAATGTGAAAGAATAAAAAAAAATTAAATACTTAAATTTCATGTTTAAAATAACTTACTTTAACCCTTTCCCAAACAAAAACATTTTAGGGTGATCCACTTCAAAAACTGCCACAAATGACAAAATGGAAGTTACTTAAGATAGAATTTGTGCAAAAAATGGCATAGAAAATATTGAGACAAAAGGAGAAACTGCTGGTTATCAGCAGTTTCTTCTTTTGTTTCAATGTTTTCCCAAGCCTTTTCTATAAGGGACGTCAAAACCAGGTCTTGTTTGGGAAGGGGTTAAAAGATTTAATACTTATGAAACAAAATATGCATTGAAAATACACAATATGATAAAAAAAAAAACATTTCCAAGGGGGGGACACGTTACCCCAGGAGGTGGGACACGTTACCCCTGGGTAACGTGTCCCCGGGGACACGTTACCCAGGGGGACACGTTACCCTGTTACACCGGAACCTTAACTATTTGTCAATCTCAGATCTGTGAAGAACATGCATCAGCTTTTTGCCTATGCCCATTTTGTTATGCCACACAACCTTCAATGAGTGTAGGTTTTGGTATATTTCATATAGGGGACCGTAGATATTTCTGGCATCAGAAGAACCTAGGGATTGTGAGAGTTTGCAGATTTTTTTAATGCATCACATTATCAAGGGTCTAAGATATTCTTACACTGGCACCAGGTCTTTTCACTTTTTAATGAGGACCAGTTTCCTATGAGCGCTATTTGAAACCAACAATAAGGGTAAGTAAATGTACATGTATATAAAGACTTGATTAAGAATCCAATGACTAAATAAACATGATTTGAATTTTTCTTGACAGAAACTAACTGCCCCTACAGATTGACCTATCCACATGATATTTCCAGGGCTAGAATTTCCCTAACAAAATGACTCGCAATATTTTGCTAGTAGCTTTTTAAACCACTAGCAAAAAGGCAAATTCACTCGCAATTTGGTTTTCATTTTGAAAAATATAAGCTAAATAAGGTTTAAAATTACAGTTGGGCTTTTAAGTCCAAGGACATATCATAAAACTAGTACAGTAAGTCAATATTTGGAAGTTGTTTTGTAAGCCTTTTCAGGCTGCATTGATAAAACTGTTGGCAGGGAATATTTTTCCACTAGCCAAAAAAATCTAGTGCCAGATAGAATCACTAGCGATTTCTAATTTTAACTAGCAAATTGCCAGTATGCTAGTGGAAATTCGAGCCCTGATTTCTTGAATTTATTTTTACCCGTTTGTATGTTCGACACAATGTAGCATGCGTCTCTATCGTGATTTATTTCAGTCTTAAGGTTATGTCAAAAGTAATCAAAAAGAATGACAGTAAAAAAATAACAGTTAATTGACGTCGTAAAGATCATCAAACTATGGTTACTGGGCTTAAAAAGCAAGCGATCACTTGCAGCACTGGTAATTCAAATAATTATTTCATGGGCTATAACAGTTTTCATGAGACTTAACGATAACTAGAAAATGAACTCTTCAGTGTAAGGCTTGGTCACATACAAAATTCGTCTTGCACATCACGACCGGAGCACAGCATCAAATGGCATGTCCTACAGCATATTTTAAGACGCTATGTGCACGTGATAAAAAATGGACGCAAAATTGTACGTCTTCAGCCTTTAGATATTTCTATTGTAGATGGTCCACATGCCATGTATCCCAAATAGTAAAGGATACTGGCTAAATGCATCTATTTCCTTTGTCCAGAGGGACACACGCACAGTCTCAAAGGGTTCTTTAAGATAATAAAGTTTAGGTTTAGAATGTATTATATGATATAAGATATAAATTTAAAAAAGGGATTAATATGTTTAAGTATTACTTAATATATATATTGATCCAAATGTATCATGAAATTATAATTGGAGTAAGCTATGCCAAATGATTTAAAGTGAACTATTCTGTCCTGTTACTAGAACCCATATTATTGAATTTTGGCTCACTTAAGATAACCAAATGATAACAAAAATACTTGTTTTGACAAGTGAAGCAGTGAAATCATGACTGGAAATATGTGTTTCATAAATAATTCCAAACAGATGACCAAAGCCAACAAGATGACTGTATCAAAGTCAAATGAAGGTAATGGGTTTATTTCTAATTGATTGCATTTTAGGTTTCGAAATAATCTTGGCTATTTTTCTGACAATTTCTGTCTAAATGAATTTTTGAGAAATCATTAGGGCATGTTGGTATCAACAATATTGGCACCAGCATGTTATACAATGCCTTTTCTTTCTATTTTAATTTAAAATTGGGAACTTATATCAAAACGAGGTAGGCAAAATTGAACGTTTGCTATATGGGTACCATTGAAAACCAGGAACATTTTAAGATGCTGTTGTACACAATTTTCATTATTTGACAACTTTACCGAATTCAAGTTTTCAATAAATTTTGCATACTAATAAGGGACATAAAAGGCAAACTCTCATATCAATTTTATAGGTTAACGAAGACGGGAACATATAAAAAACATTGATTGAATTTTAGGTTTCGAAAATTTTTAGATATTTTTCAGACAATTCCTAACTAAAACTGTTTGATAAATTATATGTGCATGTTGGTATCAACAATATTGTTATCTAAATGTTCTACAAGGAATCTTCTTGCTATTCTGATTTAAAATTAGGGACTAATATCAAAAATAGGTGGGCAACATTGGGCTTTTGCTGGAGGGATACCATTGAAAATTGGGAACATTTTAATGTGCCATTGATCACAGTTTTCATAATTTGACAACTTTACCGGTTTCAAATTTTCACCAAATTTTGCATACGAACTGGAAACATGTATGGTCAACTTTCATATCATGTTCATATGTTGACAAAGACGGAAGCTTACAAAAATAATTGATTCAACTTTAGGTTTTGAAAATTTCTCGATTTTTTTTCTGATAATTTCTGACTAAATATATTTCTGAGAAATTACTTGAGCATGTTGGTATCAACAATTTTGGTCTCAAAATTTTCTTCAATATCTTTTCTTGCGATTTTGATTTCAAATTGGGGACCAATATCAAAACTAGGTAGGCAACATTAGGCTTTTGCCAGAGGGGTACCATTGAAAACTGGGAACATTTTATGGTGCCATTGATTACAATTTTCATTATTTGACAACTTTACCGGTTTCAAATTTTCACTAAATTTTGCATTCAAACTGGAGACATATATGGCCAACTTTCTTATTAATTTCATTTGTTGACAAAGACGGGAACATACCAAAAATTTTGATTGAAATTTAGGTTTCGAAATTTTCTGGGCTATTTTTTTGACAATTTCTGACAAAATAAATTTCTGAAAAATTATTTGCGCATGTTGGTACCAACAGTATTGGTATCAAAAGTTTCTACGAGGACTGTTCTTTCTATTTTGATTAAAAAATGTGGATGAATACCAAAGCTAGATAGCCAAAATTGAGTTATTGTAAGACGGGTATCAATGCAAATCGGGAACATTTTAAGGTGCCGCGTATAGGCCTATATGCATTCTTTGAGTAAAAGAAATACATATTTGTAGTTCATAGGTCAGAGGTATTCTATGGGTAAAGTTACAAGAAAATCGGCGCGTGGGCGCAAATGGAACACCCCCTTTTTGACAGGTTAATAAATGTTGATGAGGCAAGGAGGGGCTTAAAATATTAAGCATATTAATGCTTGTAATGTATCATTCTGATGTTTCAAAATTCAATTGTAAAAGTTAAATCTTGGTTATAAAAAATCAAACTGGAACAGCACATGATATTCAATATTTAAGATGTCACTACATGCAATATGATTGAATACTAATGTGACTTCATTGCATTCATTGAAAATTATGAAACTTTATTAACAATAATTTGATATGACTTATATATTTGTTTACAACAAAATTTATATCATACACAATCAAATACAGGAAGAACTCAGGTGAGCGATATCAGTGCCTTTCAGGCACTCTTGTTTCATTTGTGGCAGTTTTTGAAGTGGATCACACCAAAATTTTGTTGTTTTGGAAAGGGTTAAATCCCAATTAATCAATTCAAACAACAAAATTTTATAGTGAGTCAGTTTGACAGTTGGTTAAAGCAATAATTGCAAAAAAGTGGCGTATATTTTTATTAAAGGTCAATTACGACCTATATTTTATTTTTTATACTGTGAAAAGTAGTTAATAACAACATTTTTTCACGATTCCTGTTTAAAATTTACCCCTAAGGTTAATTAGAAAGAACATGTAGACAGCTGACCTATTTAAAAAACCAACTAGAGTGATCGTTCTTGATAGATGTCAACATGAGACGTCATTGGCGTTCAAATACAATAACAGCATTTTTTGATCACCATTGTCATTTATGCCAGTTGCACATATATTACCCCTTTAACCTCGAAAAATATTTAATGTGCTGATCAAGATCTGTTCAAAATGATAGAATTCAATATAGAAGTTATTGAGAAAGGTAAAAGGGAATTTCATTTGAATGCAAGCAATAATAAAAGGGTAAACAAAGACCGCATAGAAAGTACACATCCTTGACCTATGTTGATATACGAATTTGGTCATATGCAACGGTATACTGCACAGAGAGGCATGTGACGCTCAACGCCCGCCCACTAAAACATGTATCTTGTGGGGCATAAGGCATCCACAATGATTTACAAAAACATATTGCCTTATAAGGAAAAACTCGTAATACGTCACCACAGAAATAAACAAATCGCACGTGCAATCATGACATTTTATCGGGGTCGAAATAATCCGATATCTTGACTGTTGTGTTCAACGCGTAAACGTTTTCGATTGTGAAATGACCGTCTATGCATTATACAGTAACCCATTTTCAAACGATTTATTAGAAAACTAGGAAATCCTTTCATTTGCCGGTAATTGATCTTTAAAGCACTCAAAAGGTTCAAAATTGTGTTAATTAATTTGTGATATAAGCTATGATTAATAAGTTTTTAACCCATTCCCACATAGGGAGGCTTTTTGACTCCCCACAAGGTAAAGACATAAGAAAACATTATTGAAAACGAAGAAATTGCTTATGACAAGTAATATCTTCATTTTCCATGTATTCTACCCAGTATGACCAAACAACTTCAAGTTTCATTCACTTGAAATATTCATCTAAAACAACTTCAACAGGCCTAAATTTTGTTGTTTAGTAATGGGTTAATCTTTAAAAATGAATTTTCATCTGATATAGATGTACTAATATTTAATGGATTTTTATGATTTCAGTGAAACAAGATTCACTATTTGACACAGACATTGAGGAAAAAGGAAAAGATGGAACTTCAGGTATGTGTTTGTTGATTACAATAGACCAGATACATTTAAATTAGACCAGATATATTGACTCTTATTTTCAATTTTAGTCAACATTCTTAGCTCACCTGAGCACAAAGTGCTGAGGGTGAGCTATTGTGATCGCTCATTGTCGGTTTGTCTGTTCCGTCCGTCTGTCCCTCCGTCTGTCTGTCCACAATTACTAAAAAAATTTCTCCTCCCAAACTTTAAGGCCTAGAGTCTGGAAATTTTGTATGTAGCATTGTTTCAAGATCCTTTACCAAAATACTTTTAGTTATTGTGATACAAGGAAAATTGGCCCTATGTTGTGGGTATCAAATTTCATATAGAGACAAAGAAGGAAATTTTGTAAATCTTCTTCTACTGAACCGTTTGGCCTAGAGTCTGGAAATTTTGTGTGTAGAATCGTCTTAAGGTCCTCTATCAAAATACTTCAAATCATTGTGATACAAGCAAACTTGGCAGGCCCTATGTTGTAGGTATCAAATTTCATATAGAGACAAAGATAAAAATCTTTTACAATCCTCTTCTCCAGAACTGTTTGGTCTAGAGCTTTGAAATTTTGTGTGTAGAATCTTCTTAAGGCCCTCTATCAAAATATTTCAAAATATTGTGGATATTGAATTTCATATAGAGACAAAGAAGGAAATCTTGTACAATCTTTTTCTCCTGAACCATTTGGCCTAGAGCTTTGAAACTTTGTTTGTAGAACCATCTCAAGGCCCTTTACCAAAATACTTCAAATTATTGTGATACAAGGAAAATTGGTCTTATGTTGTGGGTATCGAATTTCATATAGAAACAAAGAAGGAAATCTTGTACAATCTTCTCCTCCTGAACCGTTTGGCCTAGAGCTTTGAAATTTTGTGTGTAGAGTCATCTCAAAGCCCTGTACCAAAATACCTCAAAGTATTGTGATACAAGCAAAATTTGCCCTATGCTGTGGGTATCAAATTTCATAAAGAAACAAAGAAGGAAATCTTGTACAATCTTCTTTTCCTGAAGTGTATGGCCTAGAGCTTTGAAATTTTGTGTGTAGAATCATTTCAAGGCTCTCTACGAAAATACTTCAATTATTGAGGTACAAGAAATATTGGCCCTATCCTGAACCGTTTTGCAGAAGGCTTTTGAAATTTTGTTTGTAGAATTGTCTCATAATGATACGATCTCCAATTCTGTTTATTAGAGATCCTAAAGGTGAATTTTGCATTTCCCATAGTAGTATAACTCTCTGCTACCAGCGTTGATTAAATTGTATCCTGTAATGAAAGTTGTCCTGAAAGTTGTTGGTGTGAGATGAGACAAAAGTTATCATCTTGATGATCTCTAAGGTGAGCAATATAGGGCCATCTTGACCCTCTTATTAAAGATATCTGATGCCCACACACAAGAAATTCCCTCTCAATGTCTCAATTTCCCCTTGAATGAAATTTCAATTGACAAATTGTTCATGAATTATCTTTGTGTGATAAGCAGCTGGCAGCCCAGAGTCTTTGCTGTACTAATAATAGTCCCAGATATGGCAAGAACATATGGATATGTGCACCAACTGCTTCTATACAACTGAAAGATTGTAGAACATTGTGATTAATAGATTTCCATTAACTAACTCATTCCCACACAATGAAACTTTTTGAAACCTCTCAAGAAAATGTTTGAGAAAACATTGTGAACTATGAAGAAATCGCATACACGTGACAATCAATTTCTTCACGTCCCACAATGTTTTCTGCCCCAAAAGGCCAAAAATTTGAAATTTCATTCACTTGCAATTTTCGTCTGCAACACCCTTCAAATTGTAGTTGCCCAAAATTTTGCTGTCTGGTAATGCGTTAAAGCCCTGGAAAACTGTGAAAGAAAGGGCAAAATGCTATCTAAATTCATGCTGATTGGGACCGAGTTAGCAGACCTTATGTTGTTGATAGGAAACAATTTTATCCAGTTAATGATGACGTAATTTCGGACAAATAATATCATTTCGTGGGTGTTGCTATAAAATCTCGTAACTGCGGCTTGAGTCAAGCCGTAGTTACGAGATTTTATAACAACACAGGCAGTTTATCAAAACATAACGGTAAACCAAGTCTATTTTTAACTCGAAATTCATTCCCTATTCAGGTAATTCTGATGAGGAAACTGACGACAAGGAGTTTAATTCTAACTTGAGTAACGTCACACGAGGCCAGGAAAATCCAGACTGGGATTATTTGTTTGGTGGAGAAGACCTGACCGCATATGATATGGGGCTGGACCTAGGTGCTAATAAACAGGTAATTGATACTCCAATTTTAAAGAGAGGTTTCACAAGTTACGTGATTTTTAGCTTGACTTTTCGAAGAAAATGAGAGCTTATACTGTTACCCGGGCGTCTGCGTTGGTGTCGGTGTTGGTGTTTTTTCAATCATCAATAACTTCCATACTATCAAAGGGATTCAACCCAAACTTGGAATACTCATTCACCATCACACCCTCTACCTTATTATCAAGGTTGACAAAATTGTCACCCACCAATGGGTTTAAAAACGTTAACCTAAGTGGGCGAGCAGCTGGAAGCTCGGTAAGGGTGTTGTGGTAGTACTGGTTTGAGAAACAACAGGAATCCATGGGTAGGTGCTCCAGCCGCCGCGATATGACCCTGGTAGTTGAAAACGGCGTAAAACCCCAATAAACTCAAACCCTTATTATCAAGGCCCATGACCCTGGCTCCACTATATTTGGAGTTATGCCCCCTTTATACTAAGTAACTTAGAAAGTCAAGCGCACTGTCTTCGGACAGCTCTTGTTCATAAAAATCAACATAAATTATTTTAAAAAACCCAGACTGGGATTATTTGTTTGGGGGAGAAGACTTGACCTCATACGATATGGGGCTGGACCTTGGTGCAAATAAACAGGTAATTGATAGTCCAATTTCAAAGAAAAGTTTCACAAGTTATGCAATTTTTCATGAAAAAAACATAATTTAGATCTATAAGTTATGTGATTTTTCATAAAAATCAACATAAATTAGATCTATTCAGAAAAAATTTAGACTGAGATTATTTGTTTGGGGGCAAAGACCTGACCTCATATGATATTGGGCTTGGTGCAAATTAAACATGTATGGTATTCAGATCATATAGCACACAATAAATGACCTGGTGGAGCATCATGGGCTAATCGAAGGAGATGCTCTGTCAGGTCATTTATTGTGAGCTAACCTATAGTTCTGTCATGATATTATGGTACAAGTTTACAAAATTTACCTATGTAAACAATGAAATATTACTACATTGTACTACAATTTTGCATATGTTGGTTCCAATCTTGCAGGTGACCTTCACATGCAAGATTTGAACCAACACATGCAAAATTGTTTTGGAAATTGAAGTATCCTTCTCCCTGTGTTTGCATAGGTATATTTTGTAAAAGTGTGTCTAGATTTTGTGACAAGACACACGAGGCCAGGAAAATCCAGACTGGGATTATTTGTTTGGGGGGTGACGATTTGACCTCATTTGATATGGGGCTGGACCTAGGTGCTAATAAACAGGTATTTGATAGTCCAATTTCAAAGAGAGGTTTCACAAGTTATGCGATTTTTCATAAATTTCAACATAAATTAGATCTATAAGTTATGCAATTTTTCATAAAAATCAACATAAATTAGAGCTATTTAGAAACAATTTAGACTGGGATAATTTGTTTGGTGGAGAAGACTTGACCTCGTATGATATGGGGCTGGACCTAGGTGCTAATAAACAGGTGATTGATAGTCCAATTTTAAAGGGAGGTAGTCCCAAGTCATGTGAATTTTCAAAAATATCAACATAAAGTACAATTTATCTAGGAAAATCCAGACTGGGATTATTTGTTTGGTGGTGAAGATTTGACCTCGTATGATATGGGGCTTGACCTTGGTGCAAATAAACAGGTGATTGATAGTCCAATTTTAAAGGGAGGTAGTCCCAAGTCATGTGAATTTCTCGGACTCACTTTTGATAAATACCTGACATGGCAGGAACATGTAAACAATGTCATAAAAAGGACAGAAAAAGACATCAATCTTTTAAGGTCAATCAAAGGTTATAGCTGGGGGTCTGATAAAAAATCCCTCTACAATGTTTACCAAAGTTTGATTAAGTCAAAAATCAACTATGGTTCAATTGTTTACCACTCCGCCAACAACAGTGTTCTTGATAAGTTACAGAAGGTTCAAAATAAGGCCCTAAGGATCATTACGAATTGTCCGAAATACACACCTGTTACACCTCTCATAGCAGAATGCGGTGACTTACCCCTTCAACTTCAAAGGGAGATGAATATGTTGAAGTATTGGGCAAGATCAATTGGCCATGGGGAAAACTTACCTATTAACGAAAAAATTGATATAGATCCAGTATTTGTATTAAATTCGAAAAAAGTACGCTCAGTTAAAAATCCTTACTCTCAAGAAATCCAAAATCTTACAGCAAAACACAACTTGAACAAATCAGACATAGTTAAACCCTATCACAAAGATTTGCTTGAAATATGTAAACCAATTGTAGATATTGAGCTAACAAATCAAATTTCAAAAAAGGAGGAAGAAACAGATATTCTCTTTCGCAAAGCAAAAGAATACATTTCAAAGTTCAATAACTCCACGAAGGTTTACACAGATGGAAGCAAAGACCCAGAAAAAGAACAAGCAGGGGCTGGTATAGTCATGTTCGATGAAAATAACTCTGTATTACTGAATAAAGGGATTAAAATTGATCACAGAGTGTCGATATATACATGCGAGATAATAGCAATTGATTATGCCATTGATTGGCTCTCAAAAAGAGAAAGGAATGAGTTTAAAACAGCCAAAATCACAATTTTCACGGATTCATTGAGTACATTACAATCAATTCAATCTGGCAGATCACAAACAAGACCTGAAATTTTGTACAATATTCTGCGAAATACTAAGCTACTAAGCGATATTGGTTTAGATGTCATGCTAGTTTGGATCCCTAGTCACGTGGGTATAATTGGAAATGAGATAGCAGATCACACAGCTAAGAAAGGGTCAATCTCTGGGGAATATGTCGAAATCAAAATGAGCGTAAAAGAAACATATGGAATAATAGAACAGAAAATCAAAAATGAATTTAGGGCGAAAGACCTCGCTAGATATAAATATTATGAAAATCCCTCTAAAATCTCAGTATACAGTAATATAAAGGTTCAAGACACAGTATATACAAAATTAAGATTAGGGGTTAGCCGGCTTGGAGCTGAAAGGTTTCCCCAAACGTGCTGTGAACATTGTACTGTTGTGCAAACTTTCGAGCATGTTTTCTTTGATTGTCCACTGTACAAACAAGAAAGGCAATGTTTTAAGAATGAAGTAATGCAGTTGGATATTCCAGTGATAAACCGAAAAACTTTACTCTTCCCAGACAGCAAAACAGCCCAACATACTAGAGACGCAATCTTCAAATTTCTTACAAAAACTAAAATGATGAATAAGCTATAATACATTCCCACGCTGTAATGCTTTTTAAGCAGGCTAAGGAAACAACATTTAACATGCTCTGTGTAGGATGAGGCAATAGAGAACGATATTGACAGTTGGTCGTGACGTGGTTGCGGGCAAGCAGTTGCATTTCCTAGGGTGTTGTTGGAGAATCTCGTAACTACGACTTGGTTCAAGGCAAGGTTGCGAGTTTTTATAACAACACCAATGGTTTATCAAAGTATGGTTATGCATCTTGTCTATTTTTAGCACAAAATTCATTGCTATTGCAGGTCAAATAAGCAACGGTCTTTTTTCCATATTCTGCAGTGTTTTCTGCTATATACGCAGTAACCAGGTATTTTGGATTCAATCATCTTGAAACAAATACCTAAATTCTTATAATTTGGCCAGTCTGAAACGCTGTCGTTTAGTAATGGATTGAAATATTGGCACCACTTCTCTCTTTCATTTCCTCACCTATTAACCTGTTCTCGCATGACAAACCTAAAGAATCATACTCAATGTGATTAAGTCATCACCGGGCGGCAACATTTAAAACTTATCAAATTAAAAATAATAAAAATAATAAAAAAAAAAAAAGAAAATATAGACAACAAATTTAACCATTTTGAAACAGCGACTAAATAGCTATTTTGGTTCCGGGAAGATATGGCAATGGAAACATTGGGGCAAGAATAGGAATCAACATTTTCTCCTTTTGCCTCAATGTTTCCTTAAATTAATTTTATGCCGGAAGCCAAAACTTGACATTTTTCTGAAAATGATTAAGTAAATTTATTCTTATTTTTCGTTACGGTGAATTGGGGGAATTGTTTAAATAATTTCTTCATTCCATGCACTTTTTCTCTAAAAACAAAAGTCCCGGGGCCTTGTCATGCGGGAGTAGGTTAATAACTCTCACCCAGGTAAAGGTCTGAATCAGATCTGTCAAGTCAAATCACCAATCAATGTGTTGGGGGATGCATAATCACACTGTTTTAGGCGGGTGATGAATGTATCACGCAATGATAAAGTCAGCATTAGGTTGCTTCTTCATATAACAATTGAAAAATAAACTAGGCCTACGCATTGACATTCATGCAAATAAATAAAGCCATAATGTAAAGAAGGTCAGAATTTGTCTGCTTCTTTTTCTTAAATACATCCAGTAGTTAATATCAGATAGAAAAAATGGCAAAATCTATGCTATAAAGAATGCAATTCCAAAATAAATCCATAACCCCTTCCCAAATGGTAAAATCATAGGATGGACCAAACCAATTTGAAAACTTCTGCATGCAGACGACAAAATGGATATTGATCAAGGTAGAATTTAGGAATAATATAGCACAGAAAATATGGAGGCAAAAGCAGAAAAGGCTGATTATTAATACCTTGCACTCTTGTCTTAATGTTTTCAAAAGCCCATTATAATTGGGACGTCAAAACCATATCTTGTTTGGGAAAGGGTTAAAATAAATGTCTTCTAATACTATTTGACCATACTGACAGGGGCGGTTGGTCTTGTAAAATAGGGTATTGCTAAAGGACTGATTCTTTTGTTAAAATAAACGCATTAATACCGATAAGTGAAATGCTCTAAAACATATCCACACTGACTAAAGCAGGTGGAAACTAGAAAAGAAGGCCAGTAAAAGACTGCTTCTTAGAACTGAATTTAATTGTGCATTGAATGAATAAATATATTTTTACCACACTGACTAAAGCAGGTGGCTAAAAGGGTTTAACTTGGGGACCAGGGTGCCTGATAATATTACCCATTTAAATTGTATTGGAATGTTAAACATCTGTGTTTAATTGACCAGACAAGCCCGATAAAGATCAATGGCAAATAAAGTGATGTGAATAATAACTTTCTTATCAAATCCTCTTAATAACATCAGGGCGTAGATAAAAGGTAACAAAAAGGTGATTAATTTGTATATTTGCTTTCCTTCTCAACAGATTGAGAAATAAAAGCATATGCCTTAATCTCTGCTTGGTATATCCTTTCTTAAAATCATTAGTATACAAAGAAACAGGAAAATCTTAAACAACCAACACTTTTAGCAGGATCTTGTTTTGAAATTCTTAACCCTTTTCAGTTCAGAAAAAAGACAAATGACAGATTCTGTAGCTGCTGCAAACGACAGAGTACATGTCGGTACACGTGTATAAAGAACATGTGTATGAAATAGTACAAAGAATGTTGAGGCAAAGGGAGAGAGTGCTGATACCAATTACCTTCCTTTGCCTCAATAATTCCCAAACTTCATCCAATGATGGATATCGGCATCAGGTCTTATTTTGAAAATGCCTAATAGAGTGAGAATTTAAAGGCATAAGTGGAAAAGATGAGATATTTTTAAACCGTTTTATCCTTGTTATGTCATAACACTTTCTTGGCTAGTTCATATTTCAAAAACTCTGTCATCCAAAACGGCTGACAAAATTTTACTAGACTGTTATAGGCGGCTAGTATTTACTGTAAATAATAATGATAGAAAAACTTATGTAAATAGAACCTTTATTGTGGATAATGGGGCAAAATGAAGTAATAAAAATAACAAAACGAGTAGTAATAAAAAAAAGGTTAAAAATGAAAAAATAAAAAAAAAATAAAAAAAAATATATATATATATAAATATATAAAAAGGTGAATAAAAACAATGATATCTAAATGATAAAAAGAAACATAAATACATAAATTGATTAAAAAAAACGTATTGTAAATAAAAAGATATAGCCTACCGTATTTCACCTTATAGACGCGCCCTCCCTAATAGACGCGCCCCCACTATATTTACGATCTCGGAAGCCATGGGACACCCCTCCCACCTTCACCCGACCTTACCTTGACTGTAGAGTAGACCGTAGAGTAGACGGTAATGACAAATTCCAAACTCAAACTCCACCAAAGTTCATCTTTGTAATGATCATACTTTTGGAAAAACGCTTTATCAGCAACAAGTAAAGCGTCTTATAACAGGGTATACGGCTCGGGTAATTGATTGAATAATTCAATTATGGTTATCCCTCTCTAGGTCTTGATCTTGATCTTGATCTTGATTAGGTACGGTGATACATCTTGCGACATTTCTTCACCGCGCAGCGTCAAGTGTTGGTTTAATATTGTTGTTTCATTAAGTGAATAAAGGATTTAACGGGCTCACTGGAGTTGGTGTACGTATTTATAATGTCACTAGGTAATGAGTTCCAATCACGAACAGTTTTTGGTATGAAGCTCGATTTGAAAGTATCCGTTCTTGCATAAACAATGTTAAAATGTTCCTTATGGTTGTTTTTCGAAGATCGTTTTGGTCTGCGTAGATTTTCCAGAGGCAGTGATGCTTTGTTGTTTAGACCTTTACATAGCAGTATCAGACGGTTACGTTTTCTTCTATTTGCTAGGTTGTCGAGTTTAAGTGTTTTTAGTATTTCGGTCATGCTGCCTTCCGTGTAGTTGTAGTTGGATGTGATGAAACGAGCTGATCTTTTTTGGACTTTTTCTAGTTTGTCTTGTAGAGTAGTTTGGTATGGGTCCCATACTGCACTGGCGTATTCTAAAACGGGTCGTATGAGGCCTTTGTATGCTTGTAGTCTGACGTCTTGTGGACATTGATGTAGATTTCTTTTCAGTAGGCCTAGGGTTTTATATGCTTTTTTACAGGTTTCGTCAATATGTTTATTCCAGTTAAGGTTGTTTGTTATATGGACTCCTAGATATTTAATGGAATTAAGTACGATGAGCGGTGTATTCTTTAAGGTATACTTGTAGATTAGGTTGTTCTTTTTTCTGGATAAGGTCATGATGTTGCATTTCACAGGCTGGAAGCGCATTCCCCACTTATCTGCCCAGTTTCCAAGTTTGTCAATGTCCTTTTGGAGTTCGTGACAGTCATCTAAGTTGTTGATTTCACGATAGCACACACAATCATCCGCGAAAAGTCTAATGTCTGAAGAAATATCCTGAGAGATGTCATTAATATGGACTAAAAATAGTATTGGTCCAAGAACTGTCCCTTGGGGTACACCTGATTGAACTATTGATGTGTTGGATTTTTCACCGTTTACGACTACACACTGACTTCTGTTTACTAAGAATGAGTCGATCCAGTTTAGAATGTTAGTTCGAACACCATATTTGTGTAGCTTTGTTTTCAAAAGTTCATGCGGCACTGTATCGAACGCCTTCTCAAAGTCCAGAATGAAAATGTCAACTTGTTTTTTACAATCCAGTGAGTAAGCCCAATCATTTATGACGGTTGTAAGTTGAGTTTCACAGCTGTGGTTTTTTCTGAATGCATGTTGTCTGTTGTTGATTACGTTATACATATCGAAGTGCTTCATTAAATTTGAGCATATTATGTGTTCGAGAAGTTTACAGCATATACATGTTAAAGACACCGGTCGATAATTACTAGGTATGGATTTGTCGTTTTTCTTGAATAATGGACATATGTTGGCTGTTTTCCAATCTTCTGGTACACTTCCCAGGTCGATGGATTGTTGAAATATGTGAGCTAATATTTTTCCTATGCTGGGGCCTAATTCTTTGAGAACTCTAGGGTGTAGTGAATCTGGTCCCATTGCTTTAGACGGGTTTAGACCTTTCAGTAATGATTCAATTCCTTGGGGAGTAACTATGATGTCGCCCATTAAAGGTGTTCTGTTTTCAGTAGAAATTGGCACTGATGTGAATTCTGTTTTTGTAAATACGCTAGTGAATTGTATATTTAGGGCTTCCGCTTTGTCTTTATCAGAGTCCACTGTTAAACCGTTGTTTGTCTTCAAAGGGGGGATTCCTGATTTTTCAGATTTTCTACTGTTGATATATTTCCAGAAAGGTTTGCAGTCACTTTTGATGTCACCAATTAAATTGTTCACGTACATGTCATGTGCTTCCTTAGCTTCTTTCTTTATTGTTTGTCTGAGAATTTGCCATTTCTTTTTAAGTCTGTTATTACCAGTCTTTTTAAATAATGAATGGGTTTTGTTTCTGCGTTTCACTAAAAGTTTTATTTTGTTTGAGATCCACGGGAGTGTTTTGTCGCCTTTTGTTGTTTTGGTAGGTATATATCGTTTGGTGGATTCTAGGATTGCCGTTTTGAACATATTCCAGTTTTTCTCTAAACTTCTGCTATTCTGGTGTCCATTAAAATATTGGTTGGTACTGAAGTTAAGAATATCTGTTCTCATTGCATCATAGTCACCTTTGGAGTACACTAAAAATGATCTTTTGTTTTGTTTTTTATATGGTTTGTATGTTGTGAAGCTTCCAGCGATTATGTCATGATCACTAAATTTATCTGGTGAATTTATGTCTTTAATATTATCCGGGTTGGTTGTGATGAATAGGTCTAATGTGTTTTCATTCCTTGTTGGGAAGTTTATTAATTGTTCTGCACTGTTTTCATTTAAAATGTCTATAAGTATTTGCCCATCACTATCGGAGAGACTTTGGCCTGTTGTTTTATTTCGTTTTGTTGTCCAATCTATGAGTCGGTAGTTAAAATCTCCTAACACATGAATGTTTGGTCGAGTCTTTTTATGACGCGAGTTAATGATGTTAAATTGGTCCCTCAGTAGGTTCATATGGTCTGAAGGTGCGTTTGGTTCTCTATACCAACTTCCTATGTAATGTTCTTTTCCGTTTACTGATATTTTACTCCAGACTGATTCTGATGTATTCTCTAACTCCTTCAGAGGGGCTGAGTTGAGGTATGATTTGATGAGTAGAATAGTACCACCTCCGTGTAATGTTCTATCATTTCTATAAATATCATAACCTAAGTTTTCAGGGAAGAGTTCACTTGTGGTAATAGACGAGTCGATTTTGGTTTCTTGTAAGGCTACAATGTCCGGGTTTTCCACCGATAAGAATGATTGTAATTCTAACTTTTTACCTCTTAGTCCGTTGATGTTGATAGACATAAGTTTGAACGAATGAAGTTTGGTTGTTTCAGACTTGTAATTGCTTTGGGTATCACAATAATCTGGTGAAAGTGTTTCAAATTGGTTCCTTGTTTCAATACTTGAAGCAAAACTTGAGAAAGATGAAGAAATGTTTGTCGAGTCACACTTAGGGCAGGACCATGCACAGTTTGTGGCTTGGATTATCATATATTCTTCTTCTGAGACAACAGCACAGTCGTTGTGAAACCATGTTTGACAATGATCGCACTCTATTGCAGGGTCGGTATTATATACACCTAACTTACATATTCCGCAGGGCGAGACACAATTTTTACAATACCACTTATCTGTAGTTTTCTGTAATTTCCTATATTCCTCTTCATTGATTCCGGCACACTGAGTATGAGTCCACTTGTCGCAATCATCACATTGTATGGCGTGATCGAGCCTTTTGACCACTCTGTCACACGATAAACAGCGAGAATTTTCCGGGCCAGGATTGAGTTCAATATCTCCAGCAATTAATAAAATAATTTTAAAATAATGCGGTGATGCCCTAATTGGGATTGGTAGGTTCCAGTATTTCTTGGTTCCATAGTTAGTCAGTTGAAGAAACATATTTGTACTGTAGGCATTAACGGTGGGTGGGGTACTGGCAAGGTTACCAGCTGTGTAAAACCTGTCACTTTCGTTTTTGAATTCAACATTTTTAAAATTGAATTTCATCCGGCCCCGGTACGAGCATTGATAAACCTTCCTTTATCATTCCCCTTGCAGAGTGACCGTTTATGCAGTTTATTTCAAAGCCCCGTAAGAGGTCGCGTTTGATTTGTAAATTAAGAAGTGGAAAGCGAATTGATAGTACGCACACAAATGAAAAATAAATCATTTTTGCCGAAAATGAATTAATAAATGTGGACAGATACCACGGGAAGTATGTTTTATTATTTTGTAAAGTGAAGAAGAAGAAGAAATCAAAACATTCCGATAACGAAAGTAGAACACACCCGCCTTTTCGAGACAAAGGACCATAATGCAATGCAGGGTAGAGAAGATTAGTGTTGATCTGATAGTGCTTTGAGAATCTTAAAATACATATCGTAACACACACCGGGTACATGTATAAATCAGCGGAGACGAAGCGATATAGACTATAGACTGGCAGATAACTGTAGACTGGATGACCTTACGCGACGGGATATCGCTTCGTCTCCGCTGATTTATACGTGTACCCGGTGTGTGTTACGATATGTATTTTAAGATACTCAAAGCACTTTCAGATCAACACTAATCTTCTCTACCCTGCATTGCATTATGGGATTGTATTGTTGATTTACCCTTTCTTATTTACATTCAGCGAAGCACTTCAAAATTCAGGAAAAGTGGTACAAAATAAGCGCGCCCCCCTGGTGTTTTGCATCGCGCCGGGGGGCGTCTATTAGGTGAAACACGGTAAGTATGTTCTATATAACATATTTGTACAAATAATGTGTTGGAAAATTTGGCAATGTAGCAATGTAATCAAACAGCATACACGTTCACATAATCATGATGATCCGATAAAAAAGAACTATCATTAATTTTCTATTTTCACCACACCAAAGGCTTATCAGAGAGAGAGAGAAACAAACACCATGAAAAAGACCAATACAGGCAATAAGCAAAACGGAATAAGGACAAACTCCGACTTCTGTAACAAAACAAACTGCGATGATGGGTACAAAGCGAGGCTGAATTAGCATAATGTGCCCGTCTATTTGGCTTAAAAATTTAACTATTTTGGGTAAAAGAAGAAGAAAGATCAATCTCCGGAAAAAAAATCAACCCTTTTGGAAAAAAAAAATAATAAAATTTAATGGAATGTAGGGTTGCATTCTGGGGTCCGCACGCTATCTGCTTTGAGCAGGGAGGGACCTTATAATACTACAAATACACACACACAGTCATGTGAATTTTCAAAAATATCAACATAAAGTACAATTTATCTAGGAAAATCCAGACTGGGATTATTTGTTTGGTGGTGAAGATTTGACCTCGTATGATATGGGGCTTGACCTTGGTGCAAATAAACAGGTGATTGATAGTCCAATTTTAAAGGGAGGTAGTCCCAAGTCATGTGAATTTTCAAAAATATCAACATAAAGTACAATTTATCTAGGAAAATTATGACTGGGATTATTTGTTTGGTGGAGAAGATTTGACCTCGTATGATATGGGGCTGGACCTAGGTGCTAATAAACAGGTAATTGATAGTCCAACTTTAAAGGGAGGTAGTCCCAAGTCATGTGAATTTTCAAAAATATCAACATAAAGTACAATGTATCTAGGAAAATTATGACTGGGATTATTTGTTTGGTGGAGAAGATTTGACCTCGTATGATATGGGGCTGGACCTAGGTGCTAATAAACAAGTAATTGATAGTCCAACTTTAAAGGGAGGTAGTCCCAAGTCACGTGAATTTTCAAAAAAAAAAAAAAAAAAAATCTAAGAATATCCAAACTGGGATTATTTGATTGGTGGGGAAGACCTGACCTCATATAATATGGGGCTGGCCCTAGGTGCAAATAAACAGGTAATTAGATCGTATAGCGCAAGATATAAGACCTGGCAGAGCATCTCGAGCTAACCAAAAGAGATGCTCTGCCAGGTCATTTATTGTGAGCGTAACTATAGTCCCATGACTATATTATGGCACAAGTTTACAAAGTTTACCTATGTGAATAAAACAATATCCAACTCCAAACTACTATAATTTTGCATGTGATGGTTCCAATCTTGCAGGTGTATTACACCTGCAAGATTTGAACCAACACATGCAAAATTGTATTTTATTTAAGAATCCTTTTCCCTTGTTAACATTAGAATTAACATAATGTTCTAGAGTTTCAGCTTTGGATCCAAACATAATCCATCCATCATTGACCCTTTCCTTAACAAGACCCTGGTTTTGACATCCCTGATAGAAAAACATTGGGAAAACATTGAGGCAAAAGAAGAAATTGCTGATGATCGCCAATTTCCTCAATTTAAACAAATTTTATCCTTATCAACATCTATGTTGTTATCCATGACAGCTTTCAAATTGGAACAGTCCAAGTCTTGGCTGTTTTGGAAAGGGATAAACATCAATTGCTTAGTGCAATTTTGCCTGTACCTTTGCCATTTTCTGTGATTTTGGAAATTACAAGAGAATCTGGATTGCAAAAATCTGGATAACCCTGTCTTTCTCCATTGTCACTTTGGATGCTTAAGTTGCAGAAAAGTTTTTGGTATCTAATGATGGATGGATTAATTTCATCAGTTACTCTGTGTTTCAACAAAAATTGTCTCTTAACCATTTCCCTAACAAAACCTGCTTTTGACGTTCATGCAAAAGGCTTTGATAAACATTGAGGAAAAACAAGAAAATTCTGATAATCAGCATTTTTCTCCTTTTGCCTCAAAATCTTCTTTGCTATATTGTACACAAATCCAAGCTTGATTAACATCCACTTTGTCGTGTGGCGCAGCTTTCAAGCAGCTTTGGACTGCCTTAAAATATTGTTGTTTGGTAATGCATTAATGCCAAATACTTGTTCTAGTGTTTCACAAATTGATCTCATTTTTATGCTCCCCGAAAAAAATTCGGGGGAGCATATAGTCGCCATGCTGTCCATCCGTCCACAGCCCTATCTCAGCAACCCTTGGACCAAATTCAATGAAACTGCACATGTGAACTCCCCGTGATAATCCCTAGGGACTTTTTCTCCGTTTCTCAATTTGAGGCTGCGTCATGGAAAAAGGGGCCTTTAATGTAAAAATTAGATTTCCTCTAATTTCTCTTCATCCAATGGGCAGAATTTAATGAAATTTTGTGCTTATGTGTTAAATGAGATGTTCTAGACCATATTCTATAAATAATGTGTGTACAAAAAATCTGTCATGGGAAAAGGGGGCTTAATGTATGATAGTTTTTATTTTGTGACAAACACTTATTTGGGGAGCATAATCCGTCTATGACATCTCTTGTCTGTAGGAGACTTGGGTGTTGCCTAGAGAAGCATTTCAACCACGACATGAGATTCATGACAGAGAGGCACCACCGGAGGCGTTACATAACGGTCCAGACACACCTCATGAGATCGAGCATGAGGAGGCTGTTCTTGTAAACATGCGAGAGAAGGAGAATAAAATGTCAACAAGTCTTATTATCACAACAGACATGGAGTATATGAAAATAGCGGACTGGGAGTTTGCTCCTTTAGTTGTTGATATGCTGAAATGGTTTGCTTCTGAGGTACATGACATGCCATGCTAAAAGGGACCTTCTGGGAGGTCCATAAAACCAATTTTAAAGATACTGAGTCTGATGCCAAATTTGGAAAAAAAGCATATTGTAATATAGAAAAACAACATAGCCCATTACCACACAATGACGCTTTTTGACTTCCCACAATAAAATGGCAATGGAAAGCATTGTGGAAAATGAAGAAATTGCTTGTGACAAGCAATTTCTTCATTTCCCACAATGTTTTGCATCCAAAAAGACGTAAAAATTAGAAATTCCATTCACTTGAAATTGTCGTCTGCAGGATCTTTCAATTTGGACTGCCCTAAAAAAAATTCGTTTGGTAATGGGATAGATACAGAAAATTACTTTAGAGTGAAATGTTCCTATTCTTGTCAGTCTTCATGGAATTCACAGAGTGACTAAGGTCAATATTTGTCAAACTTCCCAGCAGTTCTTTTTTAACATGATGCATCACATATTAATTTAGAATCCCTCTTCTAAGGGACAAACACTTAAACATTTCCAATTTAAAAGATTAATCAAGGGTTTTTGCATATTTTAATAGATGTCCAACATGCAATCATTCAAAATGGTATTGTTATGCATTTCTAGACTTCAGTCACATTATTTTTGCGGTTAGCATTCTCAGTGGCACATGTTAATGCTAATCACCTGTAAAATGTGAATTAATCTTTTCTCAAACGGCAAAATCCTAGGGTAATCCATTTCAAAAGCTAATGCAGCCATCAAAATAAATGTCGAAAAAGGCTGAATTTGTGTAAAACATAGCACAGAAAAAATTGAGGCAAAAGGAGAAACTGCTGGTCATCAGCAGTTTCTTCTTTTGTCTTAATGTTTTCCCAGGCAATTCATATCAGGGACGCCAAAACCAGGTCTTGTTTGGGAAAGGGTTAACACAACACTAAAACCAAACCATATCATGTATAATTTGTGTACAATTTCATTTGATATCTTTAAACAGGGAGATGTACAGACCCCCGTTTGTATGTTGATAGTATTGAAGGACAAAATCAGACACCACATAGATGTAGATCTTCAAGAAGATTGGTTCTTGTCGTATATAGGTATGTTATATAAGAAATAAACTATGTTCTTTCATGGTTTACCGTAATCACTAAGGGTAAAAATGGACTGGTCTTGTCTCAAATCACAAACTGTCATGAAATTTAACTGGACACTATGGTGCTTAACCCATTACCAAACAGCCAAATTTTTGGCTGATCCACTTCAAAAAGTGCCACAAATGACAAAATGAATGTTATTAAAGATAGAATTTGTGTAAAATATGGCATAGAAAATATTGAGACAAAAGGAGAAACTGCTGTTTATCAGCAGTTTCTTCTTTTGTTTCGATCTCTTCCCAAGCCTTTTCTACTAGGGACGTCAAAACCATGTCTTGTTTGGGATCGGGTTAATACAAATTTTACTTGAAATGTGTATATTTATAAAACAATCCATGTTTGAATGTCTCAAAAAAAAAAAAAATAAATCGTATAATAATATCTATCCACTCTTGCCCATGTACAATAGTTCAAGAAAACAAAATAATGACACATGATTATTGGAATTTTTCTTAAGTGCAAAGTCTTTATTCTGTGACATCACTGGTATATTATGATGTCACATCTTTTGTTGTTGTGTCATTTACCCATTCCTACACATTGATGATTTTTGATGCCCTACAAGAAAAAGGTTTTGGAAAACATTGACAAGGAATTTCTTCAAATCCCACAATGTTTTCTACCAAGGAAGACAAAGAAATGTAAAATTTTCATTGACATAAAATGATTTAGCATCTTCTTTGAGTTTGGACAAGTCTAAAATGTTGCCCCCTGGTAGTGGGTTTACATGCTACATGTAACAGCATGTTTTGAGGGTACTGCTTGATTTAACCCATTACCAGACGACAAAAATTTGGACCGTTCCAAATTCAAAGATGATGCAGACGACAATTTCAAGTGAATTTAATTTCTTATTTTTTGGTCTTTTGGGGTATAAAACAATGTGGGAAATGAAGAAATCGCTTGTCACAAGCAATTTCGTCATTTTCCACATTGTTTTCCAAAGCCATTATCTTCTGGGGAGTCAAAAAGAGTCACTGAGTGGTAATGGGTTAACCCTTTCCCAAACAAGACCTGGTTTTGAAATGCCTAAGAGAATAGGCTTGGGAAAACATTGAAACAAAAGAAGAAACTGCTGATAACCAACAGTTTCTCCTTTTGTCTTAATATTTTGTATGCCATATTATATAAAAATTCTACCTTCAGTTACTTCCATTTTGTCATTTGTGGCTGTTTATGAAGTGGATCACCCTAAAATTTTGTTGTTTGGGAAAGGATTAACAATAGCTGATACAGGCTTCATACGTCACATGTCCACATGTGAGAAGACCTTTCTTTTGATACCAAAAGTCAAATTTCAAACATAAATGATACATTTGCTGTAGTTTTTAGCGAGCCAGGACTTCGTGTCCGGGGAGCTAATGTCACAGCCCTTGTGTCGGCGTCGGTGTCGCGTCCCGTCCCGTCTTCATTTTAAAAACTTTAACCTGGTCTATATCTCAGGCACTGTTAGAGATACAACTTTGATATTTCACACATAGATGCTTCTCAACAAGACCTTTCATTTGGGACCATGACCTTTGTCCTAGTGACCTTGACCTTGGAGTTTTACGTACTTTTGAAAAACTTTAACCTGGCCTATATCTCATGCACTATTATAGATAGAGCCTTGATATTTCACATGTGGATACCTCCTGCCAAGACGTTTCATTTGTGACCATGACCCTTGACCTTATGACCTTGACCTTGGCATTTGGCCTACTTTTGAAAAATTAGCTGTTTTTGTGACAAGCTCCCATATAGGCGAGCTACGTTGTCCGCGGACAACTCTTGTTTTTACTGGGGCATTGGCGATTCATAAACACATCTTGCTTAAAGCATTTTAAAGCAAAAAAAACCTCTGCTTTCTTTTCTTGTTTAGTTCATGAAAAAAAAAGACGATTGCAAAGCCAATATCTATACTATTTGAGCCAGGATCTGGAAAAACACCCCTTAAGGCTTTTTAGCCCAACATAGATCCAGATCAGCCTGTGCATACGCACAGTCTGATCAGGATCCATGTTGTTCTCTAATAGCTTCTTTGTGACCTGTAGTAACTTAAAGAGAGCAGCATGGATGCATATTGGACTGCATTTGATAACAGGCTGATCTTCAAACTCAATTTTTAAAATGCAATAAGGGACATTTTTCAAGATCCCGCCTCATTTGTTTTTTCCCTAGAAATTATCCTGTATATTTCAGAGCTTCTTGGAAGATTTAAGCTTTGGTCTATAGCCAATGATGTGGTGAAGTTAAGCACGGTCCCCAGTGTCTACATGTTAAACCAGAGATCCACTTTAATACATATAAACTGTAACTCCTGTAGCAAACCATTAAAGAGGGCTGGATGGTTGTGTGAAAGATGCAAAAAGATCATTAATAGATGCTCAATATGGTATGTATGATATGCTTTCTCTGAACTTTATGTTAATTTATTAACCCTTTAGGTTTGTCCATGAGTGCTTTTTGAAACAATTGTTTCAATGGGTCAAATTCAGAGTTCAAGCCAAACTTTAATAGAGGGGTCATTTTTAAAATCAATTAATTTATACCTATAAACAGATTACCACAATAATTGGAGGGATTTTAACATCATAAGTTGCAATGTTTTCTATAGTCCAATAATCTGTAGGGTTTCCACTGTTACTTCAAGTAAGTCAATTTAACACCCCTACAAATTAAAAAGTTTTCCACAGCTTGAGTGATTTTGGGATATTTCATGTTTGAAACTAAGTAAAATGGGTAAGGAATAGAAAAATTACTCATTTGAGAAAAATTCTTCTTATTCCAACATGCTTACAAACATACATGATCATTGACATTAACACTTGTAGTATAAAGTTCATGAATAAGGGTTCATTGACACTGTGCCACAACAGCTCCACATTGTTCTTGAGTTGGTTAGATGCAATTCAAATAACTTCTTCTCAAAATTGATTGCTTTGAGTCATATGGACTATATAATCTAATAATTCTTTAACCCTTTCTCAAACAAGACCTGGATTTGACGTCCCTAGAAGAAATATCTTGGGAAAACATTGAAACAAAAGGAGAAACTGCTGATAACCAGCAGTTTCTCCTTTTGTCTCAATATTTTCTGTGCTGTAATATACACAAATATATCTTTAACAACATCCCTTTGCAGTCTACAGCAGCTTTTCAATTAGACATCCCGAAAATTTTGTTGTTTTGGAAAGAGTGAATAGATATAGTTTAGGTTTGATCCTTTTATCGTTGTTGATAGTTTAGTATTTTTGTGTAAATTTCTTATTTGCTTTCTTCTAGCCATTTACCAGTAAAAGGACTCTATCTCTGGTGTCAGGGATGTTCCCATGGCGGCCATGTTCAACATATAAAAGACTGGTTCTCAAGAAACATTGAATGCCCTACTGGATGTGGACATATTTGCCAATACACATGACACAGTCTACAAAGAAAAGCTTTAAAAAAGTGATTAAAAATTGTGTAAAATGAATTACTCAATAGTCAATACTCATCTGTGATATTTTATGCCAATTTTTTAGCGAGCCGGGACTTTATGTCCGGGGAGCTAATGTCACAGCCCTAGTGTCGGCGTTGGCGTCGCGTCGCGTCCCGTCGCGTCTTCACTTGAAAAACTTTAACCTGGACTATATCTCAGGCACTATTAGAGATACAACTTTGATATTTCACACATAGATACTTCTCGGCAAGACCTTTCATTTGGGACCATGACCTTTGACCTAGTGACCTTGACCTTAGAGTTTGACCTACTTTTGAAAAACTTTATTCTTGCCTATATCTCATGCACTATTATTGATAGAGCCTTGATATTTCACATATGGATACCTCCTGCCAAGACCTTTCATTTGGGATCATGACCCTTGACCTTGTGACATTGACCTTGGAGTTTGACCTACTTTTAAAAAATTGGTTGATTTTGTGACAAGCTCCCATATAGGCGAGCTACGTTGTCCGCGGACAACTCTTGTTTAACCCATTACCAGATGGCAAAATTGTTGACTTGTCCAATTTCAAAGGTGATGCAGGCAACGACATCAAGAGCTTGGAATTTTACAGTATTTTGAGATTGTTTCAAAAGCATTGTGGGAGATGAGGAAATTGCCTGTAACAATGTTTTCTAAAGCCTTTATCTTGTAGGGCGTCAAAAGGCACCACTGTCTGGTAATTGGTTACATTAAGATGAACAAGCAAACACATTTAATTGCCAATGTCAATAAAATATTTGGTTTCTCAATTAACAAAATAAAATTTAGACTGTTCCAATTTGAAAGCTGCAACATATATGATATGACAAAATTGATGCTGATAAAGAAAGGACTTTTGTACATTACAGCAAATAAAATTTTAGAGCAAAAGAAGAAAAGGCTGCTTATCAGTATATTTTTCCTTTGTCGCAACATTTTCACCAAATTCTTCTAAGAGGGACGTCAAAACTAGCTCTTGTTTTTCTTGTGACTATTCATAGAATAGAGGGGTGGGGGGGGGGGGCTATTCAAGTCACAGGTGCGTCGGTGTTGGTGTAATATACTCAGAAGAAAAAGTTTAGTCAGTATTTTTGGTGGTCAATTATTCGGCCAAAATACAACATATCGGTGTAGAATTTAACACAATATTTTTCAATCGACGCATAACAAAAACCTACCAGTAATGTTGCTAAATTTAAGTTTTTAGGTTCGCGCTAAAAGAATTTAAAAATGCAACAGGTGCATTTGCTGCAGTTAAGGCGAAAGTCTTTTTCCTAAACAAATGTATGCAAACCAAAGACAATAGCCAAGACACAAAAAATCGACAATAAAATTGATACCAGCCTGTATGATTATAGCACTTTAGCTTAATCAATTTCGCAAAAAATGACAATTTTAGAAGCCTATAATTCCTGGCGGTCTCCCACATTTTGAACTTGGTAAGCACTTACAGTTTGTAGCAATGGGGTAGTTGTTGTAAAAAATGGGCACATGCGTTAGATTTTGGTCATTGATACCTCTGAAAACAGCGTATCTGGAATAAATGTCTATCGTGACGTCACCAAGTGACGTCATGTCCGATCTGAAGCACAAACATTGAAAATTGACCACATCGTAACCCATTTGTTTAATAAAGGCATTTTGTCAAAAAAGTTTGTTTTTTACTTGCCTGGTCATTTACTAGAAATTAGGCTTTTCAAGCATTGCCTCAGCCAGATCTCGGTCATTGTTTGACAAACATTGAATGTCATTTATCTTTTCTTACCACCTGTCTGCAATTAATAAAATTGTAAATTGTTTTTGACAAAATTATTGACCAAAAACTTTATACTGACTAAACTTTTTCATCTTAGTATACTTTGGTTAAGTTTTCATGTGCAAGCTTCTCAAATCTCTGTTTCTTCTTATGCTCTGAAACTTAGCACATGCCTTTGTGACCATTATATAAGCCTCTTCGCAAAGATTTCTTACTCTGGCATTTATTTTAATGGAATCTTTACCCTTTCCGGACCTAGAATTTTTCATTATCCAGCACTTGATAGTCTCGCTTTGCTGTCCTGAGACAGCTCCTATTGAAAGAGATAAGTAAACAAATGTACCAGAAGTCATTCTGTCAAGTTTCTGAGGGTACATGTGATGCCAAATTTAGTGTATATACACCCAACTGTCTTTCATTGTATTTTAAAGAGCAACAGATAAGAGGGGTTGAAAATAGTCTACATTTTCTATCTCAAATCTAAACCCTATGTTGTAGGTAGTCATTTGATTAATCTCGATTATAATGGGTATCCACAACATCGGGTTTACTGAATACTTAGTGAATTATATCGTTTTGAAAAGCAATCACCTCTTATTTGTAGCTTTATAATTGTATATATGATTATATCGTCGTTGTAAATGCAAAACATCTTATCTCAAATTTGAAAAAATTTAAAGGGGAAGGATAAAAGTGTACCGGTAATAACTTTTCCCAAACTGAAAGGTTTTACTTGAAATTTGGACATATCATTTACAAATAATGTGTCATTAAGGATGGGTTGCAATAAGGGGTCAAAAAATAGATTTTCTTTAAATTTTGTGGATTGATAGGGTTACATAATATCTTTAATTTGTATGTGTAAAAAATCTTGTTTCGGCTTATTTTCTGAGATATTGGTAAATAAAGTGGGTGGGGTAAGATGGACTGAAACACAGTAGGGGTCATTCTAAGTCGCTTATCTTTCTTATTTTCAGCCTCAGATGCGTGAAAATTTGTGTGCGTGTCTTGTGATATCTGCGTTAAACATTTATGGGCTTTTATTTGATATTCCATGTATATTTTTTCCGTAATATACATTCTTCTTTCTTTCGCAAAATTTCGCTATTTTTTAACGACCAACTTTACCAAACTATTTCTACACGTTTTATTTGAAATATGATTTTTATGAAACTTTACAGATGTATTATCCAGATATTAATATAACTTTGCGTGAAATTTGAAAGAAAAGCGTTGGCCCGTTGTTGAGTAATTTGACCTTGACCTTCAAAATAACATCAAATTCAGGAATGTCCGTTAAAACTACGCATTGTTGGGAAAATGGTTAGGGTTGAATGGCATGTGACAGCCCATTTATAAAAGAATGCATTTCACTCATGATTGTTTTTTTATTGTATGATTTTACCGTTAAAAGTGATATACTCAATATAATAAACTTGGTCACCTCTCAGAGTTACCCGGTCATTTCATCTAATGAAATCATTGATAGACAGATATTTGTTTAAGGCATGTCTATACATTTAACATTATTTTCTTTTTGTTGATATCATATAACGTTATAAAGATATTTAGCTTAAGTTAATTAATTGTAAGCACATTTTGGCATTTAGTAAAATCATTCACAATGCGTCTTCTTTATAAACATATAAGAAATACAATCTGAAAATGATTAGTTTTCTCCTAGCAAATTGATAATTCTTGTCCATCATGAGATGAGTTAATATAAACTCTTAGACAATTCAAGTTGCATAGATCTATAAATCTTTGGCAATCTTAACATAATGCTAATACATGTATTTAATTATACCCCCTAAATTCAATTTGGGGGGTATATAGGAGTCAGCTTGTCCGTCTGTCTGTCTGTCTGTTGGTCTGTTGGTCCGTCTGTTGGTTTTTTGTCCGCTCTATTTCTCCTAAACCACAAGTCCAATTTTATTCAAACTTCACATGTGAACTCATTACCAAGTGCAGATGTGCATATGAAATTTTTGTTACGGTTCATTGATTTTTGACGGAGTTACAGCCCTTGAGTGAATTTTCTTGTCCGCTCAATTTCTCAGATACTAATGAACGGATTTCAAAAAAACTTTACAGTTATGCTTAGTAGCTCTCAAATATGTGCCTATCAAATTTCGGTGATGATTCATTGATTTTTGACTGAGTTATGGCCCTTTGCTGAAAATTGCCATTTAACGCAAAATCAATGTGTGTTGATCGGTTTTTCAATTTTTTGTCCACTCTATTTCTCATAAACTATTGGACCAATTTTGTTCAAACTTCACATGTGAACTCATTACTAAGTTGAGATGTGCATACTAAAAAAATTTTCACGGTCCATTGATTTTTGACGGAGTTACGGCCCTTGAGTGAATTTTCTTGTCCGCTCAATTTCTCGGAAACTAAAAGACGGATTTCAAAAAAAACTTTACAGTTATGCTTAGTAGCTCTCAAATATGTGCATATCAAATTTTGGTGATGATTCATTGATTTTTGACTGAGTTATGGCCCTTTGCTGAAAATTGCCATTTAACGCAAAATCAATGTGTGTTGATCGGTTTTTCAATTTTTTGTCCACTCTATTCCTCATAAACTATTGGACCAATTTTGTTCAAACTTCACATGTAAACTCATTACTAAGTTGAGATGTGTATACTAAAAGATTTTTCACGGTCCATTGATTTTTGACGGAGTTACGGCCCTTGAGTGAATTTTCTTGTCCGCTCAATTTCTCGGAAACTAATGGACGGATTTCAAAAAAAAACTTTACAGTTATGCTTAGTAGCTCTCAAATATGTGCATATCAAATTTTGGTGATGATTCATTGATTTTTGACTGAGTTATGGCCCTTTGCTGAAAATTGCCATTTAACGCAAAATCAATGTGTGTTGATCGGTTTTTCAATTTTTTGTCCACTCTATATCTCATAAACTATTGGACCAATTTTGTTCAAACATCACATGTGAACTCATTTCTAAGTTGAGATGTGCATACTAAATTCTTTACACGGTCCATTGATTTTTGACGGAGTTACGGCCCTTGAGTGAATTTTCTTGTCCACTCAATTTCTTGGAAACTAATGGACGGATTTCAAAAAAACTTTACAGTTATGCTTAGTAGCTCTCAAATATGTGCATATCAAATTTTGGTGATGATTCATTGATTTTTGACTGAGTTGTGGCCCTTTGCTGAAAATTGCCATTTAACGCAAAATCAATGTGTGTTGATCGGTTTCTCAATTTTTTGTCCACTCTATTTCTCATAAACTATTGGACCAATTTTGTTCAAACATCACTTGTGAACTCATTACTACGTTGAGATGTGCTTACTAAATTTTTTCCACGGTCCATAGATTTTTGACGGAGTTATGGCCCTTGAGTGAATTTTCTTGTCCACTCAATTTCTCGGAAACTAATGGACGAATTTCAAAAAGACTTTACAGTTATGCTTAGTAGTTCTCAAATATGTGCATATTAAATTCTTGTGATGTTTCATTGATTTTTGACTGAGTTATGGCCTTTTGCTGAAAATTGCCATTTTACGCGAAATCAACGCGTGTTTATCGGTTTATCAATTTTTTGTCCGCTCTATTTCTCATAAACTTCTGAATCAATTTTGTTCAAACTTCACATGTAAACTCATTACCACGTTGAGATGTGCATATTATATTTTGGTCATGGTCCATTGATTTTTGACAGAGTTACGGTCCTTGAGTGAATTTTCTTGTCCGCTCAATTTCTCGAAAACTAATGGATGGATTTAAAAAAAACTTTACAGTTATGCTTAGTAGCTCTCAAATATGTGCATATAAAAGTTTGGTGATGATTCATTGATTTTTGAATGAGTTATGGCCTTTTGCTGAAAATTGCCATTTTACGCAAAATTAATGTGTGTTGATTGTTTTTTTTCAATTTTTTGTCCACTCTATTTCTCATAAACTGCTGAACCAATTTTATTCAAACTTCACATGTGAACTCATTACTAAGTGTAGATGTGCATATTTATACCCCCCAAATTCAATTTGGGGGGTATATAGGAGTCAGCTTGTCCGTTGGTCTGTCTGTCTGTTGGTCCGTTGGTCTGTCTGTCGGTCTGTAGCATTTTTGTCCGCTCTATTCCTCCTAAACTACTGGACCAATTTTATTCAAACTTCACATGTGAACTCATTACCAAGTGGAGATGTGCATATCATATTTTGGTTATGGTCCATTGATTTTTTTACAGAGTTATGGCCCTTGAGTGAATCTTCTTGTCCGCTCAATTTCTCGGTAACTAATGGATGGATTTTAAAAAAAACTTTACAGTTATGCTTAGTAGCTCTTAGATATGTGCATATCAAATTTTGGTAATGTTTCATTGATTTTTGACTTAGTTATGGCCCTTTGCTGAAAATTGCCATTTTATGCGAAATCAACATGTGTTGATCGGTTTTTCAATTTTTCGTCCGCTCTATTTCTCATAAACTACTGGACCAATTTTGTTCAAACTTCACATGTGAACTCATTACCAAGTGGAAATGTGCTTATCATATTTTGGTCATGGTCCATTGATTTTTGACTGAATTATGGCCCTTGAGTGAATTTTCTTGTCCGCTCAATTTCTTGAAAATTAATGAACGGATTCCAAAAAAAAACTTTACAGATTTGCTTAGTAGCTCTCAAATATGTGCATATTAAATTCTGGTGATCTTTCATTGATTTTTGAATGAGTTATGGCCCTTTGCTGAAAATTGCCATTTAGCGCAAAATCAAGGCGTGTTGATCGGTTTTTCAATTTTTTGTCCACTCTATTTCTCATAAACTACTGGACCAATTTTGTTCAAACATCACATGTAAACTTAATACTAAGTTGAGATGTGCATACTAAATTTTTGTTACGGTCCATTGATTTTTGACAGAGTTACGGCCCTTGAGTGAATTTTCTTGTCCGTTCAATTTCTCGGAAACTAATGGACAGAATTCAAAAAGATTTTCCAGTTATGCTTACTGGCTCTCAAATATGTGCATATCAAATTTCGGTAATGTTTCATTGATTTTTGAATGAGTTATGGCCCTTTGCTGAAAATTGCCATTTTACGCGAAATCAACATGTGTTGATCGGTTTTTCAATTTTTTGTCCGCTCTATTCCTCATAAACTACTAGACCAATTTTGTTCAAACTTCACATGTGAACTCATTACTAAGTGGAAATGTGCATATCATATTTTGGTCATGGTCCATTGATTTTTGACTGAATTATGGCCCTTGAGTGAATTTTCTTGTCTGCTCAATTTCTTGAAAATTAATTTACAGATTCAAAAAAAACTTTACAGATTTGCTTAGTAGCTCTCAAATATGTGCATATTAAATTCTGGTGATCTTTCATTGATTTTTGAATGAGTTATGGCCCTTTGCTGAAAATTGCCATTTAGCGCAAAATCAAGGTGTGTTGATCGGTTTTTCAATTTTTTGTCCACTCTATTTCTCATAAACTACTAGACCAATTTTGTTCAAACATCACATGTGAATTTATTACTAAGTTGAGATGTGCATACTAAATTTTTGTTACGGTCCATTGATTTTTGACGGAGTTACGGCCCTTGAGTGAATTTTCTTGTCCGCTCAATTTCTCGGTAACTAATGGATGGATTTCATAAAAACTTTACAAGTATGCTTCCTGCCTCTCATATATGTGCATATCAAATTTTGATTATGGTTCATTGATTTTTGACTGAATTATGGTCCTATGTTGAAAATAAGCAATGTTTACAACATTACCATGTGTTGGTCAGTCTTTTTTTTTTGTTTGCTCTTTTTCTCACTTGATCATTTCAGAGTTCATAGGAAATGTACATCTCAAAATGCACAAACACAGCGCTTTTGGGGGGTATGATCACTTTCAGTGATATTCTAGTTTCACTCACCTGTGGTAGTAATATTAATCACAGCGCTTTCGCGTAGACATGTTTCATTATGCAATATTTAGTTTGATAAGAAAACCGAGAAGTAAAAAGAATTTCTTTTCTTTCCCATTCTTCCGAATGGGTTGTACGAATTACAAAAAAGTAAATATTGCCATGTAATTCATTAGGAACAATAAAAAGAAACCATGCTTCCAATCCTTATGAATAAAATTGGCGCTTTAACTATCACATTTTGGCATTTCCCGAGTTTTGAAGTCATTTTGAAGGTCAAGGTCAAATAACTCAAAAACGGGCCAACGCTTTTCTTTAAAATTCCACACAAAGTTACATTAATATCTGGACAATATATCTGTAAAGTTTCATAGAAATTGGGTTTCAAATAAAACGGGTGGAGATAGTTTGGTAAAGTTGGTCGTTAAAAAATAGAGAAATTTTGCGAAAGAAAGAAGAATGTATATTACGGAAAAGATGTACATGGAATATCAAATGTGAGCCTATAAATTTTTAACGCATATATCACAAGACACGCATACAAATTTTCACGCATCTGGGGCTAAAAACAAGAAAGATAAGCGACTTTGAATAACCCCTACTGTGTTTCAGTCCATCTTACCCCACCCACTTTATTTACTCATATCTCAAAAAATAAGCCGAAACCAGAATTTTTACACATACAAATTAAAGATATTATGTAACCCTATCAATCCACGAAATTTAAAGAAAATCTATTTTTTGACCCCTTATTGCAACCCATCCTTACTGATCAATAAAATATCTCAAAACCAGCAAGAATTGTCTTAACTGAGCTCACAAGGTTTTGCTTTGAAAATTGTGAAAATCGACATAAAAGATTTTGCATTTACACCGACGATATGTCGAATTGTTAATGTAATTGTTATTGTATATGTTGGCTCTTGACTAGTTAACCCTTTCCCAAACAGCAAAATTGTAGGGTTGTCCAAATTGAAAGCTGATGCAAACAAATGAATAGATGTTGATATAGAAGGAATTTGCCAAGGCAAAAGGAGAAAATCGCTTGACGGATTTTGGTGAAAATTCACATGGACTATCTACATGAAATGGAGATATGCATGAAGCAATTCCTTAGCTCTGCGATGTCAACTAAAGCTCTTTGTCATCCAAGGGAGATAGTTCTACTGTGAATTTATTTTCTCAAACAAAATGCGCTGCGGGGGTATTAGTCCGCTCTGCGACAGTTCTAGTTTTGAATCCCCACAAAATAATGGCCACGGAAAACATCATGAAAAATAAAGAAATTACTTGTGACAAGCAATTTCTTCATTCCCACTATCCTTTCTGTCCAAAAATGACAAAGTATTTTAAATTCCATTCACTTAGAATTGTAGTCTGCAACATCTTTGAATTTTGACCAGTCTTGAATTTTGCCATTTGGTAATTGGTTAATGACTGCATTGTTTGAAAGTATGAATCATGATTGTACATAAGAAAACGATGAAGTGGCATCCCATGAGGGGCGCTTAACGGTTAACCCTTTCCCAAACAAGACCGGGTTTTGACGTTCCTAATAGAAATGGCTCTGGAAAAGATTGAGACAAAAAAAGAAAATGCTGATTATACAGAAGTTCTATTTCTATTCACCAGCATTTTGTCATCTGTAGCAGCTTTCAAATGGAACAGTAAAAAATTTTGTCGTTTGGGACAGGGTTAACCCACATATTGTTGCTTTTTGAAGTACCACAATGTAAAGGTTTTGGGAAAATGTGGAAAAAAGAAATTGCTTGTTTTCCACAATGCTTTCTTCCCTGGAAGACCAATAAGTAATATTTCATTCTCAAAAGAGTTAACCCTTTCCCAAACAACAAAATTGTAGGGTGATCCACTTCAATAAATGTTAAAATGACAAAAGAGGTGTTAATAAATATAGGATTTGGGTAAAATATGGCACAGAAAATATTGAGACAAAAGGAGAAACTGCTGGTTATCAGCAGTTTCTTCTTTTGTTTCAATGTTTTCCCAAGCCTTTTCTATTAGGGACGTCAAAACCAGGTCTTGTTTGGAAAAGGGTTAAGCGGAACCTATTGTTTTGCCATTTCATGTTTTTGTTAGTGCTTTAATTGTTGCAGTATTTAAATATGAAATGAATTAAAATAATATGTTATTGAACTAATATTTCTCTATTGTTGTCGTTAATGAGCAATATGTTTTTAGTTAGGGCCGCAGCCATAGCGCAGTTGGGAGCGCATTTGTCTCTCAATTGAGAGGACCCGGATTCCATCCCTCGACCTGGAAAATATCCTTTCTGACAAATTGTCAACCACCAATGGTTTGATAATCGTTAACCTATGGGGGCGAGCAGCTGGATGCTCGATTAGGATGTTGTGGTAGTACTGACATGAGACATGACAGGAATCCAAGGTTAGATGCTCTAGTCATCGCGATATGACCAGAGTAGTTGAAAACAGCTTAAACCCCAATTAATCAAATCATTCATTCTAGTGAGGTGGGACATTTTGTCCAGGGAGGTAATGTCACTGTCTAGCTGTAGTCTACATTACAGTCAATTTTGTTGACCTGATCAGATAATTTTAACCCTTTCCAAAACAAGACCTTGGGTCTGTATTAACAACAATTACGATTATTTTTTGCGTAATTACTTGTAACAACAACCCTAATTGGTCCAATTCGATTTCTTGTTCAATCAGATGTTTTGTTAAACAGTTTACATTAAAAGGTGGCCGCAAGATCATTGATAATATAGGCCCCTGGTTTTGACATACCTGATATTATAATCTTGGGAAAATATTAATGTGAAAGAAGAAAATGCGGTACCAACATTTTCTCCTATTATATCAACATTTTCTTAGCTATATTGGGCACAAATCCCTTCTCTATCAA
Source organism: Fragum sueziense (assembly GCA_963680895.1). NCBI lineage: Eukaryota > Metazoa > Mollusca > Bivalvia > Cardiida > Cardiidae > Fragum > Fragum sueziense. The sequence continues at coordinate 29,426,834 of OY804606.1, read as the reverse complement.
TATCTCTTTTATTGTCTGCAACAGCTTTGAAATTGGAGTAGTCAAAATATTTGCTATTTTAAGAAGTGGTATACACTCTGGTGGTGAACTAAAACAATTTTCGCTACAACAAGGTATAGATATTTTGCGTTTAAATGTGAGTTTATAGATTTTTTTTCTAAGGACTATGAACTTATGCTAAAAACAGACCGGGTTTATCGTTTTGTATTGACAAACTGTCGGTGTTGTAATAAAATCTCATAACTACGGCTTGGATAAAGCCGTAGTTACGATATTTTATAACAACACCGACGGAATACACTGATCGCGAAAAAATGTCACTCACTTTGGCCGAGTTCACCACCAGTGATACATGGATTCCTCCAGCAGACATTTCATATGCGATCACAACTTCTTATCTCTTTACAAAATGACGAAATTTCAGACTTGTCCAAATAATAAGATGTTGCAGACGACTATTTAAATTTAATATTATAGATTTTTTTTGCATTTCTGAGTAGAAAACATTATGGTAAATGAAGAAATAGCTTGTCACAAGCAATTTCTTCATTTTCCATGCTTGTTTCCAAAGCCTTTATCTTGTCGGGTGTGAAAATGCGTCACTATATTGTAATAATGGGATATACGCAGGGCGTCAACTTCTGTCCTATATCCTATATTTGTCCTATATTTTGATGGCTGTCCTATATTGTCCTATATTTAAAAGGTGTCCTATATAGTCATCACCTTTACTATATTTTCATAGGAAAATATAGTAGAAAAAAGAAATTAAAGAAATACAGACAGTAAAAGACTAAAAAGTTAAAAGAAATTCAGGTGTAAGTGATATGTATTGACTATCTGTAAAATATTGTAGTACCATATACTATGTTTTTCTATTAACCAATGAAAAGCATATTGCTGGATCAATACATAGATCACTACATTAATTTTGATTCAAAATAAATGATGTTACTGTTTAGTTTTCTTAAGCATAAATTTCTAAGTTTGAGACATTGTATTGGATCAACAGCTGTCTGTCCAGTCTCTGTCTGCACACACTTACAAAAACTTCTTATCACAAACCGCTAGGTTTAAAATTTTGCTTTGCACAACATTTTTGGATTCCTAGTACATTGAAATTTAGCAATTATGTTGTGGGCTCCCTGGTTTCATACACAAAAAAAAGAAAAAGAGAGATTTATGACACTTTTCCTGAGTCCTCTCCCAAATCCTAAAGCATTAGGGCTTTCAATTTTGGGGTGTAGAATCGACTCATAGCTCCTTACCAGTATATTTCAAATTAATACTTTGCATTTAATTTTGAAAAAATAGCCCTATGTTTTGTGCTCCTGGATTTTATGAACAGGGCAATTATCTCTCTCTAGCTATTTGAATTTTGTCTAGTATTCATTGTCTCATGGAACTCTACCAGGAAATGTAGCCAGGAAATGTCAATTTTCATGTATGCTTTGATTAAAGTCCTATGATGTGGGTTTGGAGAATTAAGAGAGATAAAGAGAATAATCTTCTTCCAAATCATTAGACCTACACTAAGTCTCTCCCAGGTTTCATAGGGGGCATTGTTTACCACTGTGAGATCCCCTCCATCTATCTTGCTGCATGCATTGTTGTCCTCTTTCATGTTCTCCTGCTATCTTTCATTTGAGAGTCTATGTCTAATGAATTCTGTGTTGTCCTTCTCTGATAGTTGCTTCTACATCATCTTGGGCATTCCTGGTCTGTGAATGCCAGTGACCAGCATGAGGAAATCTATTTTAATTGCCCAATTGGATCTCTCCACATGTCCATACCATCTAAACCTCCATTCCTGTAAGCCACATTCCATGTCTTAGGGGCCAAGCTGTACTGTGGTGGTCTTTTGCATATCTGTCTGATCATCATTGGATCACTATTCTGCAGATGTTGTAATTTTGGATTAGACTGGGGCTAGGTCTCACTTGCATTAATTATCAAGCTCCAGACAGGGGTTTAAAATATTTTGCCTGGTGTTTCGTTATTGAGATTAGGTGATGTGAGGGTTGGCATCAGCTCTTTTAAAATTCTCCCATGCAGATTTGACTCTGAACATGTGGCTAAGTTACATCCACAGTCTGCAGAAAGTGTGTATCCAAAGTAGCAAAATAGTGCCACTTCCTCTTGATTATCTTGCCCAACCTGCGTCTCAGACTGGGGTCTTCTGTCAAACTGGCTTTTGAAGTTTGAACCCTCTTTGAGCTTTTTAATACCGCTGCATTTATTTGCCCACTTTCTGAAACCACTGCATGGGATGTTACTGCCAACACCAGTGCAACATACAGGAGGGGCATGAAACTTTCCCAAGCTCTCCAGAATATCCAGCCAAGAGCTGTGAAATCTTGTTAGCTCCACTGGCCTTTCAGGCCAGCGGGCTATTGTCATGGCGATGTGTCCGTCGTGCGTCAGTGCGTGCATCCGTAATTTTTTTCTTTGAAAAACTTCTCCTCAGAAACTACCGGATGTATTTCAACCAAACTTCACAGGAATGATCCTTGGGTGACCCTCTCTGAGATTCCTTCAAAGAATTTTGATCGAACCAGAATAACCTGAGTTATCTGCCCTTGAATGTCAAAATAGCTGGTTTTGACTTTATTTTTACTCTAAAATCTACAAATATCAACCAATCAAGACAAAACTTGGACAGAATATATATAAACATAATATCCTGCCTGGGTGTAATTTTCAGCTTGATCGGAATTATATATCATGAGTTATATGCCCTTGAATTTGACAAAATTGCCGTTTTCAACTCTATTTTGACTTTGATTTCACTCTAGCAACTACAAATATTGACAAATCTAGACAAAACTTTTACAAAATGTTGGTGACTATAAGATCTTGTCTTGGTGTAATTTTCAGCTTGATTTTAATATTACATCATGAGTTATATGCCCTTGAAATTGACAAAATTACAATTTTCGGCTCTATTTTTACTTTGTTTTCAGTCTAGCAACTACAAATACTGATTAATCAAGACAAAACTTGTACAGAATATTGGTGACCATAAGATCTTGCCTTGGTATAATTTTCAGCTTGATCTGAAATTTATATCATGAGTTATGTGCCCTTGAAATTGACAAAATTGCCATTTTCGGCTCTATTTTGACTTTGATTTCACTCTAGCATCTACAAATATGGACTAATCAAGACAAAACTAGAACAGAATGTTGGTGACGATAAGATATTGCCTTTGTGTAATTTTCAACTTTATCCATAAGAAAGTCAGGCCTGTGGAGCGACTCAAGACCTTCAGATCTTTTTGGTGTGTATGATGGTCTAAAAGATGCCTCAATCATTATTAATGAAAATTTGTCCTATGTTGTAGGTTCCTGGAATTTACATCAAGATAAAGAAGGATGTCTGTGACAAATTTTTCTTTGTCTTACTAGATTAAGCTTAGAGATTTATTCATTTAGCATCACCAAATGGGTCTCTTCAGAAACACTTAAAATATCACTTTGCAATGAAATTAGCCCTATTTCATAGGTTCAGTGAGAAGTAAAGAGGGAAATCATTGACAAATCCTCAATATTCTCTTTCCTAGAAACATGTGGATCAAGGTCCATTATGGCATGGGCCATTACCAGACTCACTTGAAATTTAACTTTTTTGTGTGTAGCATGTCTCGATGCCCTCCCCCAGCTGTCATACAACAGAGATACTGCATTAACAAGGTATTTGGAGGTGTTTTTGAGGAGGTTGAGGCCGTGAGTAATGTCCTATATTTGTCCTATATTTTTGCTCCAAAATGTCCTATATTACTATATTTTTTTCAAAATATTGAGTTGACGCCCTGTATACGCCCACAGGTTGTTACGGCCTAGGGGCCTGTATTATCAATGATCTTAGAAGCATGTTCTTGTGTAAACTGTGCAACAAAAAATCTGATTGCACGAGCAATGAGATTGGGCCAATCAGGTTTGTTGTTACAAGTACTTGCACAAAAAATAATTGTATGATCGTTGGTAATGGCATTGATTTTTGTGCTAAAAATAGACTGGGTTTACTGTTATGTTTTGATAAACCGTCGGTGTTGTTATAAAATCTCGTAATTACGGCTTGAATCAAGCCGTAGTTACAAAATTTATAACAACATCTACGAAATAATATTTGTTTATCCGAATTAACATCATGATTAGCTGGATAAAATCGTTCCCTATTCAGACCCCTGATTGCCAAGCTGTCCATTCATCCGTAAGCAATTTCCTTTGTGCACAATTTCTTCCTTAACCCTTTCCCAAACAAGACCTGGTTTTGATGTCCCTAGTAGAAAAGGCTTTGGGAAACATTTAGACAAATGAAGAAATTGCTGATAATCAGCAATTTCTCCCTTTGTCACAATATTTTCCGTGCTATGTTTTACACAAATCCTGCATTTATCAACATACATATTGACGTCTGCAGCGGCTTTTTAAGTGGAAAAGCCCAAATTTCTGGTGTTTTGGAAAGGGTTAAGGATAGGTGATCACTTGAGACAATTCTAGTTGCATTTGGTCTTTTCATGAGATCAAGGTAGAACTATCAATTTGTTTCTTCATTTTATTGAAAAAATAAACAATACATTAAGAAGTGAATCAGCTGTACATTTACAGAGAAATAATTTAAAAAAAAATCGTAAATGGTAAAAATAAAATTTAGGGTTCTCCAATTATATGAACGCCTAGTATAGATGACAAAATTGATTTTAAAAGAAAAGTTTTGTGTACAATATAGCAAGGAAAATAATGAGACAAAAGGAGAAAATGCTGATCATCAGCATTTTCTTCTTTTGCCTCAATGTTTTACTACATGCTTTTTTAACTACACACATCAAGACCATTTTCAAGCTGTATCAACCAATCCCTATTTTTCAACATTTTCCACCTTATCACAGAGAGTTTATCAGCATTTCCTTCTTTTGCCTCAATGTTTTTCCAAGTATCTTCTTTTAGAGGCATCAAAAAGTGTCAGTGTTCGGGAATGGATTAATATTTATCGCAGTTAGCTGAAGAATATTGTGTACATATAGAATCACTTGTGTTCTCTGTAAATCCTGGTATTTTATCCAATCCAGCACCTGCGAAAGAGTATGAGAAAAAAAAAAAAATGTTTAGAAAAGCCTTGTTTTGTTTAAAAAAAATCTGACTTGCCCCTTAGAGCTTAACATAATGGTTTAACCTTGTCCTAAAATTGCTACAATTGAAAATGATTAACCCTTTCCCAAACGACAAAAATTTAGGGTGGTCCAATTTGATTGCTGCTGCAGACGACAAAATGGATGGTACGAAAGGTAAAATTTATTATTAATATAGCTCAGAAAACATTGAGGCCAAAGGAGAAACTGCTGGTTATCAGCAGTTTCTACTTTTGTCTTAATGTTTTCCAAAGCCTTTTCTTTTGAGCAGGTCAAAACCAGGTCTTGTTTGGGAAAGGGTTAAAGGACCTCTATGGATAAGGCGAGAAATCTCCCTAAAAGGCTCAAATCATGCGGTTGTCAAAGAGGATTACTTCGAAGGATTGAAGAAACTTAAAATTGAATTGCGACATAACTGTGGATTATAGAACCCCAGTTCCAAAATTAATTGAACATCCCTTGTATACAAAACACTAGCCTGGATCCAGTTGTCACTGTACAATTACGTCAATAAGATAACATGTAAAAGATTGATATCGGTTTCATATTGCGGCACCCGATTTTGATCATGTTGATATTGAAAACATTTTGACTGGAGAAAGCTCAAGAGGAATAAGATGTGTTGGTGAAATACAAATGCCCCCGAAATGGGCATTTTTGTAAAATGTTAAGTTTTCGTAGAGTAAAAGGTTGATAAGGGTTAACAGATGACCTTGAGGAAGTTCAAATTGCATGGAACAGATAGATATCATTGAAAGGAAGTTGCATACCAAATTTGAGCTTTTTATGTCAAATACTTTTAGAGAAAAGGTAAATGTTAAGTTTTTGGTAAGACAGACAGACAGGAGTAAAACAATATGCCCCTGATTTTTCGATACGGGGGCATATAAATTATCCGACTGGAACCCAGACTAACAAAATCCTCTTACCTGTTATGAGATTCTTCATGTTACAGTAGTTGGTGGAATAGTCCAAATGTCTCAGAGGGGGTTTGGGGGGTTCAAACGAACCCCCTCTGTAGCAAAATTATTTCATTTTCATGCAGAAATTCAGTCAAATTTGTGTAAAAGCTGTTACAAACGTCAAATAATATGTTGGTAAAGGTTGGAATTGTGTATGATACAGCTTTGAAAAGATTGAGGCAAAAGGAGAAAA